>OZ024725.1:37447555-37568008 GCA_964016875.1 Fallopia convolvulus
TGATGATACATGCTTGCCACATGTTCATTGTATAACAACGTTTTATCTCGCAACGTTATTGTGGTTTAACCCTAGGCATATTAATAGGGGCAATAAACGTTGAAGGAAAGCGGGATCTCATCCCGTGACTCGTTGCCTTATCTAATCAAGTCATGTTGTTTGTGGTTTTAAAGTTTTAAATCGTGCTAACATAAACAAACAACATTCGGCGGTGATTACCCTTGTGGTCTACACCCAACGAGATTACCTTCGGGTCTACTCACGAGATTACCTTCGGGTCTACTCTCGTGAGTAGACGATTGAGTAGACCCGAATGTAATCTCGTGAGTAGACCCGAAGGTAATATCGTTGGGTGTAGACCACAAGGGTAATCACCGCCGAATGTTGTTAGTTTATGTTAGCACGATTTAAAACTTTAAAACCACAAACAACGTGACTTGATTAGATAAGGCAACGAGTCACGGGATGAGATCCCGCTTTCCTTCAACGTTTATTGCCCCTATTAATATGCCTAGGGTTAAACCACAATAACGTTGCGAGATAAAACGTTGTTATATAATGAACATGTGGCAAGCATGTATCATCATTGCATATATACGCACCTTGTTCTTCAATAAGTGTCTTGTGGATGATGTAGAACAATCAAACACAACTCTCGTGATTTTATTAGAACTCACGACCCTCTTCAAAAGAATGAATTCTCGAACCTCTTGAACCAACCTATCAAATGAGGCGACAAGCCTCTATTTATAGACAAGAGGGGTGGGCGGTTATGGAGAGAGAAAGGTAGTTAATTCGTTGAGAAAATCTAGGAGAAAAATAAGGAGGAAAAGTAGGGAGTTAGTTATAACCAACTTGGTAACTTCCCTTAACAACTTTTCAAAATTCAAATTCCATCCTTATCCAAAACTCAAGAGAAGGCCCAAAATGGCCCATGAGGCGCGCGACCCAATCCATGGGGAAGCTAGCTCCGAGCTAGCTTGTCACGCCCACACACCCGAGCCATGAAACGTGTGTCTCGTTCCTACGAGGCTCGGTGAAGCTTTCGCGAAGCCAAAAGGTCAACGCCCTAGCTCAAAATCAGCTCAAACCAAAAACAGCTCCTAACTTGAGCTAGCTTGAAACCGAGGTTCCAAGCTTTGGTTAGCTCTCAAATTTTGCCACATAGTCCTTGAGCTTCATTTCTCAACCTAGGAATCATCACATTACAAATTCATTGGACAAACGAAGCCACATTTGCAATTTACTCAAAACAGCCTCGTCGGCGCGCCTAGCCTTACCGAGGCTGTCGCGCGCTTGCATCAGCGCAGGGGCGCGCCGGCGCTGGTGCTTCGGCACCATGCGAGTGCATGCTGGAGCGTCTCGGCGTGCCACGCCGGCGCCCGGTGCTCGACGTACTTGAGGTTCTCGCCTCGTCCTTGGCCAGCCCTAGGCCGTGAACCTCAACTTGGGTCCAATCGATCAAGGCGCGCCTCTAGCGTCCTTGCATCGATGCCACCATGATTCCTACCTCTCTTACAACCCTTAGAACCACCATTGGGCCGATCACTAGGCCGTACCTCCCGCACGCCCCAAGCCTATGCGATACCCTTGGTGATTCCCACACTTATCCATTCATGACTCACACCGAACGGATTGATGACTTTCACAAATCACCTACATTCCTCCCCCATTTGTGTAACGTCATAAATTTGAACTTTTATAAAACAAACTCTATGTATAGATGTAAATGTCCGTAGACTTGAATTTACAACTTGTAATCATCACATTCATGCACTAAAGAATCGTGGTGCTCCTAAGGTTTGAACCACATCAACTTGTCTAAGTACATGTAGTAACTTTTACACATGAGTTTCTTAGCGTATACGTGTTATCCTTGACGCATTTGTAAAAAGGCTCTTTCGTCCATTATCTTCTCACATGTGCTTTAGTCAAGTAATCCTCACACTCTAACTTGGAAGAAGCCTTATACTTCCACACATGCATAGTTGAGTCTTCTAACGTGCCCTACATAGCAATTTCCAAAGACTCATTAATGAAACTTTGTTTCAAGACTAGTTTCATGTAGGCCTAGAGCATTTACCTTTGATGGGAATTTTAGAATGCTCTCCAACTCCATGAATTGGCCTTCCACATTGAATTCAGCCCACACCTTTCGATGGGGGGAATTGGTTATCCAAATCTTAGAGTTGCAAGGATTTTAGCCCCATCCCTCGTGATGCCTTAGACACCAAATCTTTTGCCAAGCCCTTTGTCAAGTGATCGGCAAGGTTATTGTGTGTACGAACAAAGACAACCAAGATGACTCCATGTGTGATCAATTCTCTCACCGAACTATGCCTCACACCAAGGTGTCTTGATTTCCCATTATACACATGGCTATAGGCCTTTGCCAAAGTGCTTTGGCTATCACAAAAGATAGCAATAGGGGAAATCGGCTTTGGCCACAAGGGGATCTCCATCACGAGATTCCTAAGCCATTCAACCTCCTTGCCCGCCGAGGCAAGTGCAACGAACTCCGATTCCATAGTTGAAGTCGTTATGCAAGATTGCTTCTTGGATGCCCAAGAGATTGCGCCACCACCCAATAGGAATACCCAACCACTTGTCGACGAGTGGTCTTCCATATTGGTGATCCAACTTGCATCGGTATATCCTTCTAAAGTAGAAGAATTACCCATGTATACAATACCACAAGTCATTGTTCCCTTCAAATACCGAAGCACTCTTCTTAGAGCATTCCAATGACTTTCATTTGGTCGACTTGTGTAGCGACTCAATTTGCCCACGGCAAATGCTATGTCGGGACGTGTACTCGTCATTGCATACATCAAGCACCCTATACAAGTATAAATCAGCCTTGGCGTCTCACGCCACAAAGAGAACAATAAACGGGCTTCTTTGGCCTTTGGTCACCATAGACCACTTTCCAATACTTTCCTCCTACCGACGCCCCACCATCTCCCAAGGTCACGCCCCTAGGGACGTTTCTTTTTGGTTTAGCACGCGAGTGCTTCACCCTTGACTTGCCATGGCGCTTGAATGACGAGTACATATGCCTAGCCTCATGATCTCGCTTTGGACCATGATTCTCCATCACCATGGAGGGTTGAGGCCTTCAAACCTCACCTTGTAGGGCATCATTGAAATCAAGTTCACACCTTACGTTAGCAAGGACCCAATCCCAATAAAGATTGCTCTTGTTGTACTCTTCTACCCATTCATCAAAGTCCATGAGTCCGCCTTGCACTTCGATGGGTCGAATGGGACTCGGAGGCTCTATCTTGACTTCCCTCAATTGCGAGGTAATGTCATGCACCGTCTTATCCCCTCGTTCAGTCTTATCCTCAAACTTAACAACATAATCCAACAAAGCAAACAAGGACATGAACAAAAACGAAGCAAAACTACAATAGAATACAAATATACGTTGAAGATTGTTGGTTTTCGTGGTTGTCTAACCAAATAGGGTTTGCATGCAATCGTTTTAATATGTTTGCTTTATCTTGTTGAAGGGAAGTCGATCCTTGTAGATCCATGAGGATAATCAAGGCATGACGAGTAGATCCAATGAAGGATAGTCTCGTGGGTGTAGTCCACGAAGGCAATCACCATCGACCCTTATACATGTTAAGTAATTCGACTTGGATACAAGACTACGAGTCACGGGATGAGATCCCGCTTTCCTTCAACGTATATTACCCCTATTCCATGCCAAGGGTTGTGCAATACCGTTATGGGATAAAACGTAATTAAATAAACCAATGGAAGTGTTGGCAAGACACAACCATTGAAGACAAGCGTACCTTGTTCGAGTCCATCGATTCCTCTTCGCTCTTGACTTGAACGAAGTCGTCTTCCATGGATGTTTGGGGTTCGTCCTTCACTTGAACGTACTGCCCATCCAACGTCTCTTGAGGTTCTTTCTTCATGCTTGAAGATCCATCCATGATGCCCACGTTCGTGCGTGAAACACTCGTGAAAATCCACTCAAAACACCGCCTAGTCTAACTCGACTACTTGTGTTTTTCTCACCGATTTTGTGTAGGACAATGGACTGATTTTCTTGTCTCTTTCTTACCATCAAATGGCCGACATTTTGCCCTTATATAGGCATCCCAAATCTGTCCAAAAACTGCCAAGACCGGCGGTTACAAAACGGTTACACTATTGAGTGGATGAGAGCAATTTTAGGGAGTTTGTTATAACTTCCCTTCCCTCTCTCCTTGTCATCATTTGGGGCGTCTAGATACTTCCCCCCTTGGACTCCAAATGCTGATCCAATTCAGCAAAGGAGAGGCCCATCAAAGAGTCCAAAAATCCAATCCAAAATGCCCATGTACACGACCCAATGGCAAGGCCAACAGCCCATGCCATGCGCGTGCATGTGCGGCCCACCAGCCCACCAGGCGCGCCCCTTGGGCCGGCCCACCAGCCCCACCACCTAGATAGCATAGCTAGGTGCCAAGCTAGGTCACCTAGGAGTGTCACTACCCCTTAGCTCCATGAGCTAGCTTATAGTGAGTTGAGCTGGCGTGAGCTAGTGTGAGCTAGGTTGAGCTGAATTTCTAGCTAGTTGAGCTACCTTGAGCTAGTGTGAGCTACATTGAGCTTCCATTAGCTAGTTCCAAGCTACATGAACTTCTTATAAAGCATGTACAATGAGTCTTGAGCTTGTCGAAGCTCCTAGAGTTCACTCTAAGCTAGTATGAAGCTTGCAAACTTCTTTCTAGCATCTTTAACTATGTGCCAAGCTAAACTCAAGCTTTGGTTCTTGCTCAAAGCATCTACCAAGCTAAGAGAAGCTTCCTAATTCATCTTAGAATATGCACAAAGTTATAAGACTCAATGTATAAGCTCAAAACCATACCTTAGCCTCACAATTCATGCTCGAAGCCTCGGACATGTGCCATAGGCGCGCCGAGAGCTCCACCGCAGCCTCGCAACCGAGTCCCTAGCTCCACCGTGCCATTGCACCACCTAGGCGCGCCCTTGTAGCCTTGAGATGAACCTCAAGTTCACTCATAGGCGCGCCCCACACAATGCCGAGCCTTGAACCTCAAAACCGAGGTCCAAGTCGAGCCCCGCGCTTGCACCGCGCCGTTGCACCTAGCGACGCCCATGCCAAGGCGCGCCTTTGCCATGCAACGGTGCATACGAGGTTCCTCGCCTCGGTGTTGGTGTGCGATTCATCTATTGGATCTTATGATAACAATTAAACCATGGAAAGTCATATATGTCAACACACCATGTCGACATTCCCAGTATGACTCTAAACCTCAACATGCTCCAATAGGGAGTCGATGACTTGACACAAATCACCAACATTACTCCCCCATTTGAGCCATGTCATCAAGACTCGAAGTTTAATAAACAAACTCTATGTATAAGTGTAAATGTCCGTAGACTTGAATTTACACCTTGTGATCATCACATTCATGCACTAAATAATCGTGGTGATCCTAAGGTTTGAACCACATCAACTTGTCTAAGTACATGTAGTAACTCTCACACATGAGTCTCTTACGCTTATCTTATCCTTTTGACGCTTTTGTAAACAAGGCTTTTTCGTCCCATATCCTCTCACATATGTATTAGTTGAGTCATCCTTACTTACTCTAACTTGGAAGAAGCCTCATACTTCCACATATGCATAGTTGAGTTTCCTATCATGCTCCACATAAGCAACCAAAATTCATTAATGAAAACTCCGTTTCAAAACTAGGTTTCATGTGGTCTAGAGCATAAATCTTGATGGGTAATAATAATATCTAAAATATTATGAATGCTCTCCAACTCCACAATTTGGCTTTCCACATTGAATTCAGCCCACACCTTTCGATGTAGGGGAATTGGGTATCCAAATCTAGGAGTTGTAAGGATTGTTACCCCCATCCCTCGATTGAAATTAACACAAACACTTATGTCAATCTTCTCGGAGAGAAGTCAACAACCTCGATGTGCTTAACAAAAATCAAATGAGTTGACACTAAGTTATGGCATGTGCCTCATTACAAGGTTCCCTCATACTTAGATGTCACTTTCCAACTTTAGAAGCTGGAGTATCGCAAATTGCCTCTTGGAAACTCCAAGAACGCCGGCCCATCACTCGAGATTGGAATTAATGACCAATTGTGCACTTAAAGGTCTTCCAAATCTTAGTGATCCAATTTGCTTTCAAACTTTCCAACCTAGGAAGTTTCATACACATCCAATGCATTTATGCATCAACCATATCTTTGACAAATGGCCTATGTCAAGATATCCACATCTTAATATCCACTTGAGCGTCCCCAAGTCATGACACATCCAACTTATAGCCATGTGTTCATAAATCCAAGATGTCTCTCAATCATGTGTATAATCATGGAATTCTTGTTTTCCATCTCAATGTATTTCTAACCAAGATGAAGATTTAGAAGAATCTAATCCACCTTCACCTCTATACATTGACATCTTCATATTTAACCAATGAAGAGCAAGGTTTTATCTTTACAACCTTATAACTTGGTTTCTACCAAGTATATCATGTCATTTCAATATAGATTCATTAGACACTAATCAACCACAAGTGACTAAACTTTCTATATCTCATCATGCAAAGCATATAAAATCTTTAAAAGACTTCCTAATGACATTACTATTCTCTTGGCCATTCAAACACAAAGTAGTCCACTTTATGTTACTTTCATCCTAACTACCAAATCATTGGAAGTTCCCATAGGATCATCATCTTTCCATTTAGATGATTCAATTCTTCTTTCTCAAAATCTCCATTTAAGAAACTTAGAAGAATTACGCTCATATGACAATCATCTTTCTCACAAGTGCTTACACACATGCTAAGACTTGTCTTTTATCTACCATGTCATTATTTCCATTAATCTTTTCAATGGTTTCTCAACCATAAGACTAATCAACCAAAGTTGTCAATCTCAAGCCTTTATGACTCTTGACACTTTCCTTGGATCCGAGGATTCATCTAATTCCTCTTAGTCTTTCCTAGACCATAACTTGTCTATTTGAAAGTCACAAAACCAGCCTTTCAAATTTCACAAACAAGTTCTAACCATCCAAACAAATGACATCAACATGAGCAATCAAAGCAAACATATGGAACATGTGATAGACCAAGTTTTTCCCTACTTTAATCACAAAATAAATTAAACACTAAAATAGGAAAACCAAATATGACTTCAAACATGGTTTTATTGATTTAAACAAATCAAACCATTGCCTTGTGGTAGGCGCGCCCCATGTGCCAAACGTGGGCACACCGACGCCATGCGTCGAGCGCTTCATCGAAGCCAAGGCTTGGTTTCAACCAGCCTCGGCGCGCCTTGCACACCCGGTTGTGCCATGGTGACGGCATCACTCAGCCACGGCGCGCCCTTGCGCACGCTGGCCGTGTCGAGGTTCAAACCTCGTACCGCGTCGCTTCATGCCGAATGCTTCGGACTTGGCTTGCGACGCATTGGGTCTGTGCGATCCAGCCTCGCCTCGCATCTTTGGCCTTGCTATGTGCCGAGTGCTTCGACTCGGCGCGCCTTGTCGTGCTCGATCCCGAGATCGTGCCAAGGCTTAGGCCATGGCGTTGCGATTGATGCAACACCTCCCCCATGCGACGATCCTCGTCTAGTGCCAAGCACCGAGGGGTTCTAGGCAACGACCCCTCCTAGGGCGTGCCTCGGATGCTCCATGGGATCCTATCCCGAGCGACCAACACTCCGAGGATCGATGTCGAGTCTCGACACCGCTCGGCGCGCCTATGGCTTAGCCTAGGCGTGTCTATGTTCAAACCCTAGCCACCTTATGCGCCGATCCCAAACTTCTTTGCAAAGCAATTTCTTTAGACATTCCTATGTCTCTCTTAAGGCAAACCAACATGCTAACATTCATAATTGTCAACATCAAACCACATTTATAATTTAGACAAGTCATATTTATTTAGGATTCAACCATATGATAAAACGGTCTAGACATGAACATTATTCATCATGTCTAAGTATCAAAACTTCCATTTGACACTTTTCATGCCTTGTCAAACTTATTTGACTTAGCCTTGAGAGATCACACTCTCATACAACCATTGCTCTCTTACAATTATACTACAAGTCTTAATCTAAACCAATCAAGACTTCCTTGTTTCCCTTTTCCATATGAAGCATGAATTTCATGAAATCACTTAGTGAATTTCCACATACATCTTATCAAGAGACTCTTACCATCTCTTCTATGTGTTCTTTAGTGCATACATGGCCAGCATGTGCATGCCCTCTCACGTGGGGGGAATCTAGTAGACCCTTACATTAGTAGACCCGAAGGTAATCTAATTACTCTAGTAGACCCGAAGGTAGTCTAGAGCATGAGTCGTACCAATCAAAGAATGGTCGACTCAAGGGTAATCTAGTTTGGATCATTCTTAGTGAACGAAACCAACAATCAAACTTTCCAGGTTGATTCCAAGAATTAGACTTAAGTCCTTTTCTTGCACACATGTCGTTAAGATTAACATTTAATCAAACCATAGTTTATTTCATAACATAAACAATCACTTGATCTTTTAACATGATCAATACACACACTAAATGCCCTTTAGTCAAGGCATACACACCACACATAGTTTTTAGCATACGTCTAATGCTACATACATACACACACGTACAAATAGGAAACAAATACAAGTATAAATCAGCCTTGGCGTCTCACGCCACAAAGAGAACAATAAACGGGCTTCTTTGGCCTTTGGTCACCATAGACCACTTGCCAATAATTTCCTCCTACCGACGCCCCACCATCTCCCAAGGCCACGCCCCTAGGGACGTTTCTTTTTGGTTTAGCACGCGAGTGCTTCACCCTTGACTTGCCATGGCGCTTGAATGACGAGTACATATGCCTAGCCTCATGATCTCGCTTTGGACCATGATTCTCCATCACCATGGAGGGTTGAGGCCTTCAAACCTCACCTTGTAGGGCATCATTGAAATCAGGTTCACACCTTACGTTAGCAAGGACCCAATCCCAATAAAGATTGCTCTTGTTGTACTCTTCTACCCATTCATCAAAGTCCATGAGTCCGCCTTGCACTTCGATGGGTCGAATGGGACTCGGAGGCTCTATCTTGACTTCCCTCAATTGCGAGGTAATGTCATGCACCGTCTTATCCCCTCGTTCAGTCTTATCCTCAAACTTAACAACATAATCCAACAAAGCAAACAAGGACATGAACAAAAACGAAGCAAAACTACAATAGAATACAAATATACGTTGAAGATTGTTGGTTTTCGTGGTTGTCTAACCAAATAGGGTTTGCATGCAATCGTTTTAATATGTTTGCTTTATCTTGTTGAAGGGAAGTCGATCCTTGTAGATCCATGAGGATAATCAAGGCATGACGAGTAGATCCAATGAAGGATAGTCTCGTGGGTGTAGGCCACGAAGGCAATCACCATCGACCCTTATACATGTTAAGTAATTCGACTTGGATACAAGACTACGAGTCACGGGATGAGATCCCGCTTTCCTTCAACGTATATTGCCCCTATTCCATGCCAAGGGTTGTGCAATAACGCTGTGGGATAAAACGTAATTAAATAAACCAATGGAAGTGTTGGCAAGACACAACCATTGAAGACAAGCGTACCATGTTCGAGTCCATCGATTCCTCTTCGCTCTTGACTTGAACGAAGTCGTCTTCCATGGACGTTTGGGGTTCGTCCTTCACTTGAACGTACTGCCCATCCAACGTCTCTTGAGGTTCTTTCTTCATGCTTGAAGATCCATCCATGATGCCCACGTTCGTGCTTGAAACACTCGTGAAAATCCACTCAAAACACCGCCTAGTCTAACTCGACTACTTGTGTTTTTCTCACCGATTTTGTGTAGGACAATGGACTGATTTTCTTGTCTCTTTATTACCATCAAATGGCCGACATTTTGCCCTTATAAAGGCGTCCCAAATCTGTCCAAAAACTGCCAAGACCGGCGGTTACAAAACGGTTACACTATTGAGTGGATGAGAGCAATTTTAGGGAGTTTGTTATAACTTCCCTTCCCTCTCTCCTTGTCATCATTTGGGGCGTCTAGATACTTCCCACCTTGGACTCCAAATGCTTATCCAATTCAGCAAAGGAGAGTGATGTCCTCCTTTTTAGTCATGTTTTTAGGGTGTGTTTTTAGTGTTTTTGAGTCTTTTTCTTTAGTTTTGTGTTTTGTTTTGAGTCGTTTGTGTAGGTTTTCGTATTTTCTTGAGATATGGAGTCTACATAAGCTTTGGTGGTGTTTTGTAGGTTTTTAGAAGCTATTTGGAGCATATTTTGAAGAAAGGAGCAAAGCCGGTGAAGATAGCACTCAAGCATAAAGAGAAGATGAAGATTAAGCGCTCAAGTAAAGTTATTGAAGATCAAGTTTGAGCTTGGAAAGATATAGAGAAATTCGTTACAAGAACATATGAAAAAGAATCGAGCCAAACAGAGTTGTAACGAATCTTCTACGCATGTTTTACTCAAGGCTGTTTTCGACCCTGTTAGGGTCGTTAACGAGGCGCCGTGAGGAGCAACGAGATCCGAGTCGGTGTTTAATTGAAGAGTTCTATCTTTTATCTTTTAATCTTTAGTTTAGTAAGTTTTTATTATGTTTAGATGGATAGAAGGAATATATCTTATTAGAAGATTTATTTCCTTATAGTTAGATTTAAGATAGATTTATTTTCTTATAGATAGATTTAAGATAGAATAGTTTCTCTATAAATACTCTTGTCTACCCTTTGTTATTGACTACACAATCAATTGCCTTGGAGGGCAAGTTAGAGGAGGAGGAGGAGAAAAGAGAGAGGGGCGAGAGGAAGAGTAGAGAAGATAGCTTGGAGAACAAGTTTTGTTTTGGATTCGGTTGTAAGTTTTCTTTTTAATTTAATTTGGATGTTTTCAATTATTATGCTTTGTGAGTAGTCTCTCTCTCTAAGGTTGGGGTTAAACCCAACAATGGTTGTGCATGCTTGTTTATGATCATGTCTTGATTGTTTTTATTGCATGAATCTATTCTCTTGTTCGTAATCCTTGAGATGAAAGTTGAAAGGAATTTCTCATTCATAGTTGAAGCGAAAGCATAAACCTTGAATCAGAATAGTAAAATTAGGGTTTTGAAGCGAAAGCAGATCTATCCTAGTTGAAGTAGAAGAGATTAGATAGTAAGTTTATTGATTTAGCGAAAGTTGATTGATTTACTTGCTTTAGTTAACGAAAGTTAGCACCTTTATGTGATAAAAGCATGATCTATGTGTTTCATTAACGTTTGGCATGCATAATTGTTGTTGTGGTGATACCTTTACCTTAGAATTCCTCTTTCCTTGTTAAAAACCCTACCTTTAGTTGATTGCTTGCGTGAGAAGTAATATAACTTAGCACTGACTATCTCCCGTGGACGAACCTGACTCTGCTATACTCAACGGGGTCTTGATTATAAATTTATTTGTTGTCAAGAAACCCTTTCAACAAATTGGCACCGTTGTCGAGGAGATTTCAATAGTGCCAAGTTTTGTTCTTTTTACGTTTTTTTGGGGACTCCGCTGAGTCGGTAACGACCCCCTCAGGGTCGGTACCGACCCTGCTGGGCAACCCAGTTTTTTGTGTTTTTTCTTTTTATTTTCTAGGTTCCTGTCGAGTCGTTACCGACCCCTTCAGGGTCGTTAACGATCCTGCCGACAGATAGTTGCTTCTTTCTTTTTTTTTGTTTCTGTTTTACGGGATCACTCCAGGCTCGTTAACGACCCCTAGGTTTGTTACCGACCCTGTCCGAGACCCAATTTTTGCTTTTTGATTTTGTTTTTTTTGTTTTTGTTTTTGCTTACATCGTAGGACAGTTAAAGGACGTCGAGTTGTCTCTCATCCAGAAGTAGACCCTGAACGCGAGCGTTCCCTCCACAGGAGATTAAGAGTATGCAAGGCCATGGCTACACATGAAGAACTAGCTAGGCAGATTGCTGAACTCTGTTTAGAGATAGAGGAGATCCAGAGAGAAAGGGAAACCATAGCTGTAAAGAGGAGTGTTGATTCCCAACTAGGGGACCTAGCTGTACGGATTCCAAGACCACAAGGGCAACTCCCGGGCCGCCCCGAGGAGAACCCTAGAGGCCAAATAGCAGCGGTACACCTCATAAGCGGGAAGACATTGCCGGAGAGAGTCCAAGCTGAGGACGAGAAGGAACAGGACGTCACAACCTTGCTCGGTAACGAGCCAGCGAGGGCAAATACCGAGCCCGCATACCAGGGTGACGAGGCTCTGAGGGTATCTAACGACCCTAACCCAAGTAAGTCTACTAATCCGAGCCTTCCTCTCTATTCCAGGGTAGTTAACGACCCCATCAGGGTCGGTAACGACCCGCCGAGGACAACAAATGACCCCAGTGTCAACCCGGTACTCTCACCTCTCGAGCCCAACTTGGTTCCGAGAATGGTGAAATCTCTTCCATTTCCAACTAAGAAATCTATGGACTCTATTGAGAGTAGGTTCAAGCGTTTCGTGAAGATTCTTCAGGGCATTAATATTTCCATCCCATTCGCTGACGCCCTAAGCGAAATGCCGGCTTACACAAAATTTTTGAAGGATATTCTTAGCAGGAAAAGGTCCATTACAGAGCTGCAGGATGAAGTCAGATCAATAGCTCTACCAGAAAAGCTTGGAGACCCAGGGAGATTTGCTATCCCGATTGGCATAGGCGACCACAAATTTAAAGCTTTATGTGATTTGGGAGCCAGTGCTAGTTTGCTTCCTCTTTCCATCTCGTTAAAAGCTAACATGGGACCACTAGAGCCTGTCAAGATGAAACTCTACATGGCGGATGGATCTTCTATAAAAGCAACTGGAGTCGTTGACGATGTTCCTGTCCGAGTTGGAAAATTCTTTGTTCCAAACTACTTCATTGTGCTAGATATGCATGAAGACCCTGCGGTGCCAATCATTCTAGGCAGACCATTTTTAGCCACCGCAAGGGCGCGAGTAGATGTCAGAAAAGGACTTCTCACATTTGATATTGCAGAAGAGAAGGTTGAATTCCATTTCAATTCGCCCATAAGTGAAGTGGCTAGTTGTAGTACTGAGGAGCCTACCGACCCACCATGGCTCGGTATCAACCCCTATCTGAGTACAAAAACAAGCAAAATCAATAGAGACACGCCTATCAAGGAGCCTACCGACTCCCCATGGGTCGGTAACGATCCTTATCTGAAGGAAAACGAGGTGGGAGGTGGATCCAAACACGATATCGAGCCACTTTCAGATCCAGCAGGGACGTTAACGACCCCCTACACCTCGGTAACGAGCCCTTATCCGCTCAATCAAGGTAAGTCGTCTTATTCTGATTTGATTGATTCTGGCCATGATTCATTTTCCTATCATTGTCCTATTCCATATCCTACTGTTAGTACTGTGAAGGAGTCAAAACCTCCTTGGTTTTCGGATTTTACTAACCCTGTAGTAGGATTACCGAGCATTCTGATTGATGATAGAGGGCCAAATATCTTGGAGAATGCTATTTCATCTAAGTATGGGGTCCCTCTTGATCCCAACATATTTGGATGGAAACCGCCCTGATTTGCCAAGGTAAGTTCGTCGGGCTAACGACGTTAAAAATAGCACTTACGGGAGGCAACCCGCTTTTTATTTTTGTTTTAATTTTTGCTTTCTTAGATCTTTTTGCTAGCTTTCTTTTGACTTGTTTTTAGGTTAGATTAGTGTAGTAGGATAGAAGTTTTTCTAATGTGACTCAGGTACAAAAAGTGAAGAAGTGATAAGAAGAAGAAAATCAAGAAGACAATCGGTGGACAAGCACGCAAGCTCGGAAACGACCCCTCATGGTCGGTACCGACCCTCTACAGAAACCGAGGAAAATTCAGCAATACTCCTCAAGTAATCAATGGTCTCCAATATCTTCGGGTTTACTTTGTGAGTTCCCTTTTCTTATCCTTTTTATTTTCTTGTCTTTGCTTTAAACAGTGAGGACACTGTTTAGTCTAAGTATGGGGTATTTATGGGAAAAGGAAACTCAGTTTTGTGTCATTTTTTTGTTTTTTTAGGATTGATGATATTGCACTTAGATGTCCTATGATATGCTTTAACTTGCTTGATCATGTAATTCCATAGCATGTTTGGAGAGCTTTGCCTGAATCATGTTGAAAATTGTTTTTATATGGATATTTAGCATGTGATGAAATTGAGCACATATGATCTTAGGTAGAAGTGACTGCAATCCAACAAAAATTACCTTTTGAGTTATTTTTGGCCTTATAGGGAGAACATCAAAATTCCCTCTTCTTTTCATGTGTGATTTACTCTCCTTATGCATATTATCTCTTGTCATTGATATGGTTATCTATTTCTTGAGACCTATATGAGATATTAGTTCATTGCATGTAATATCATATGATAGAGAACTTATTTTTCATAAGCCCTATTAATCCATATCCACCCTTATCATTATCCTCTTTTTGAAGCCAATCTGTGCCTGAAGCTTTTTCTTTTTAGCTCCACAAAATAGTTCCCTAGCCGATATAAGCTTGACCCTATCCAGGGATTAGGACTTAGTGTTGGTTATGGTGATGGTTTTGTTGAGTGAGATGTTTTGGTTCAAGTGTGGGGTAATTTGGGTTGGGTAAAGTGATAGTATCTTGCAGTTTGTTATGTAAAAAGAGTTTGGTTCCCTGAATGCACTTACAAAAGAAATGAAGTGGAAAGTAAAGGGGAAAACAAAAGAAAAATAATTCACAGTCGTTACCGACCCTAAAAGGGTTCGGTACCGAGCCCTCGCGGAAAGAAAAAAAAAGAAAAGAAAGGACTTGAGAAATCCAAAGTGAAGAGTTGAAAAGTGAAAATGTGCATGGGCCAAATTTCCTAAGTGTTTGTAAGCAAGATTTTTTGAGATAAAAGGGGTTAATGAGAGAAGTGTGCATAAAGAAAAGTGAGTTTGGTATAATCTTTTATGAGAGTTTTTGGAGATGTGAGTTCTTAGGAGTCTTTGATTCCCGGATATTATTAGCACCACATGACCAAAATATTTCCACTCCCTATTGTCTTTTACCAAGCCCCATTACAACCCGGCCGAATGGAAACTTCTATGAAGTTTTTCATTGAGCCTAAGTTCTCTTGATGATTTTTATGTGTTTTGACATCTCTGGTGGAGAGTTTGGTGATATAAGTAACAATGACTATGTTGATTTTTGTATATTGGATTGAGTTGAGAGTTGTTATTATAAGCCCAAACACTTGAGAGTTGAGTGAAACACATATCCCTTGTGAGGTTGGATTTTTAGTTGCTTTTGCTTGAGGTTGTTCATATATGTGTGATGACGTTAGATTCACTTGTCTATCTATTTCTACTTGTGCTTTAATGTTGCTTTTTGATAAGGGCATTGACTTGATATATGTGTTGATGGTTTTGGTTGATGTCTTGTTTATTGCTTGAGGACAAGCAAGTCTAAGTATGGGGTATTTTGATGTCCTCCTTTTTAGTCATGTTTTTAGGGTGTGTTTTTAGTGTTTTTGAGTCTTTTTCTTTAGTTTTGTGTTTTGTTTTAAGTCGTTTGTGTAGGTTTTCGTATTTTCTTGAGATATGGAGTCTACATAAGCTTTGGTGGTGTTTTGTAGGTTTTTAGAAGCTATTTGGAGCATATTTTGAAGAAAGGAGCAAAGCCGGTGAAGATAGCACTCAAGCATAAAGAGAAGATGAAGATTAAGCGCTCAAGTAAAGTTATTGAAGATCAAGTTTGAGCTTGGAAAGAGATAGAGAAATTCGTTACAAGAACATATGAAAAAGAATCGAGCCAAACAGAGTTGTAACGAATCTTCTACGCATGTTTTACTCAAGGCTGTTTTCGACCCTGTCAGGGTCGTTAACGAGGCGCCGTGAGGAGCAACGAGATCCGAGTCGGTGTTTAATTGAAGAGTTCTATCTTTTATCTTTTAATCTTTAGTTTAGTAAGTTTTTATTACGTTTAGATGGATAGAAGGAATATATCTTTTTAGAAGATTTATTTCCTTATAGTTAGATTTAAGATAGATTTATTTTCTTATAGATAGATTTAAGATAGAATAGTTTCTCTATAAATACTCTTGTCTACCCTTTGTTATTGACTACACAATCAATTGCCTTGGAGGGCAAGTTAGAGGAGGAGGAGGAGAGAAGAGAGAGGGGCGAGAGGACGAGTAGAGAAGATAGCTTGGAGAACAAGTTTTGTTTTGGATTCGGTTGTAAGCTTTCTTTTTAATTTAATTTGGATGTTTTCAATTATTATGCTTTGTGAGTAGTCTCTCTCTCTAAGGTTGGGGTTAAACCCAACAATGGTAGTGCATGCTTGTTTATGATCATGTCTTGATTGTTTTTATTGCATGAATCTATTCTCTTGTTCGTAATCCTTGAGACGAAAGTTGAAAGGAATTTCTCATTCATAGTTGAAGCGAAAACATAAACCTTGAATCAGAATAGTAAAATTAGGGTTTTGAAGCGAAAACAGATCTATCCTAGTTGAAGTAGAAGAGATTAGGTAGTAAGTTTATTGATTTAGCGAAAGTTGATTGATTTACTTGCTTTAGTTAACGAAAGTTAGCACCTTTATGTGATAAAAGCATGATCTATGTGTTTCATTAACGTTTGGCATGCATAATTGTTGTTGTGGTGATACCTTTACCTTAGAATTCCTCTTTCCTTGTTAAAAACCCTACCTTTAGTTGATTGCTTGCGTGAGAAGTAATATAACTTAGCACTGACTATCTCCCGTGGACGAACCTGACTCTGCTATACTCAGCGGGGTCTTGATTATAAATTTATTTGTTGTCAAGAAACCCTTTCAACAAGAGGCCCATCAAAGAGTCCAAAAATCCAATCGAAAAGGCCCATGTACACGGCCCAATGGAAAGGCCAACAGCCCATGCCATGCGCGTGCATGTGCGGCCCACCAGCCCACCAGGCGCGCCCCTTGTACCGGCCCACCAGCCCCACCACCTAGCTAGAATAGCTAGGTGCCAAGCTAGGTCACCTAGGAGTGTCACTACCCCTTAGCTCCATGAGCTAGCTTATAGTGAGTTGAGCTGGCGTGAGCTAGTGTGAGCTAGGTTGAGCTGAATTTCTAGCTAGTTGAGCTAACTTGAGCTAGTGTGAGCTACATTGACCTTCCATGAGCTAGTTCCAAGCTACATGAGCTTCTTATAAAGCATGTACAATGAGTCTTGAGCTTGTCGAAGCTCCTAGAGTTCACTCTAAGCTAGTATGAAGCTTGCAAACTTCTTTCTAGCATCTTTAACTATGTGCCAAGCTAAACTCAAGCTTTGGTTCTTGCTCAAAGCTTCTACCAAGCTAAGAGAAGCTTCCTAAATCATCTTAGAATATGCACAAAGTTATAAGACTCAATGTATAAGCTCAAAATCATACCTTAGCCTCACAATTCATGCTCGAAGCCTCGGACATGTGCCATAGGCGCGCCGAGAGCTCCACCGCAGCCTCGCAACCGAGTCCCTAGCTCCACCGTGCCATCGCACCACCTAGGCGCGCCCTTGCATCCTTGAGATGAACCTCAAGTTCACTCATAGGCGCGCCCCACACAATGCCGAGCCTTGAACCTCAAAACCGAGGTCCAAGCCAAGCCCCGCGCTTGCACCGCGCCGTTGCACCGAGCGACGCCTATGCCAAGGCGCGCCTTTGCCATGCAACGGTGCATACGAGGTTCCTCGCCTCGGTGTTGGTGTGCGATTCATCTATTGGATCTTATGATAACAATTAAACCATGGAAAGTCATATATGTCAACACACCATGTCGACATTCCCAATATGACTCTAAACCTCAACATGCTCCAATAGGGAGTCAATGACTTGACACAAATCACCAACACTGTCGTCAAGCTTGTTTCTGAAGACCCATCGAGTTCATATGATGTTCTTGTTTTTGGGCCTAGGAACCAGTTTCCACACCTTGTTCCTCTCGAATTGGTGGATTTCCTCTTGCATGGATTGAATCCAGTCTGGGTCCTTTAGAGCTTCCTTGATGCTCTTGGATTCCACCATTGAGACAAAGACATTGAAGGCACAGAAGTTGTTGAGGGAAGAACGAGTCTGCACGCCTTTAATATTGGGAGTGATGATGTTGTCGATGGGGTGATCCCTCTTCTGGTGGTAGCTCCTGGTTCGGATGTGTGAGACGTCAACATGTTCCCTTATCTCTTCTTCGTCTGTAGCTTGGGCTTCTTCTTCTTCATGGGAACAGTTGTTCTCAACTTCTTCGCTGAGGGTCTCTTCAAGATTTTCCTCAAAGTTCCCTCGTTGTTCCCCCTGAACACTAGACTCTGATATGGCTTCATTTTGGGGAACAAGAGAGTTGGATGCATTTTGAGGCTCTTCTGTTGAGGAGGGAACTTCAAAGGAATCTTGATCCGTGGAATTTTGATCTCCTTCGTTGTTCCCTTGTTGTGGGATGTTGTTCCCACTTGGATAGTCCTCATCCTGCTTTCTTGGCTCGTCATCGTCGTCTTCCTCTTCTTGTTTGACCATTTCGAACAGAGTTCCCTTTCCTTGGGACTCTGTTCCCGTCTTTACAGGTTGTTCGTCGAAGATGACGTGAATGCTTTTCTCTATCTTCTTGGTTCTTTTGCTATATACTTTGTACGCCTTGCTTTGGGAGGAATACCCTAGGAAGATCCCTTCATCACTCCTTGGATCAAACTTTCCAAGGTTGTCTTTTCCATTGTTGTGGGCGAAGCATTTACACCCGAACGTCCTGAGGTGAGAGATGTTGGACTTTCTTCCCTTGATTAACTCATATGATGTCTTCTTGATCATAGGACGAATCATTTCTCTATTTAGAATGTACGTAGCTGTGGAGATAGCTTCGGGCCAGAAGCTTTCGGGAACTCCACTCCCAAGCATCATGGTCCGTGCCATGTCTTCTAAAGTTCTGTTTTTCCTTTCTACCACGCCATTTTGTTGAGGAGTTCAAGGGGCCGAGAAGTTGTGGGATACACCATTGTTGTTACAATACCTTAGAAACTCTGAGTTTTTGAACTCAATTCCATGATCAGATCTGAAGGCCTTGAGCATTAGTCCCATGCTAACTTCCACCCTCTTGATTAGAGTCTCAAACTCTTTTAATGTATCTGATTTTGATCTCAAGAAAATAACCCATGTAAATCTTGAAAAATCATCAATTAAAACATACATGTTCCTTTTTCCTCCGTAGCTGACGGTGTCTATGGGGCCACAGAGATCCATGTGAATTAGTTCCAAGGGCCTTGTTGTGCCGACTACCCTTTTTGGCTTGAAGGAACTCCTTGTTTGCTTGCCACGAACACATGCTTCACACATTTTAGCTCCCTCGATGTTGATTCGTGGAAGACCAATGACCAAGTCTTGCAGATAGAGCTTCAGGATCTGATTAATGCCTGTGTGGCCTAGTCTTTTGTGCCAGAGTTCCGTTTCATCATGGAACTCGCGAGGCATAGTTTCCTTGGTGGCTCAAAGTCCGTATCCACCACATAGACATTGTTGGACCTCCTTCCTCTTAGGATGATTTTGTTAATCTTCTTGTTGATGACCAAACACTCTTTTGAATCGAAAGTGACAATGTTGTTCCCTTGATCACATATTTGAGATACGCTCAAGAGGTTGTACCCCAGGTCCTTCACCAGGTTGACATTGCTGATCTTGGTTGACTTGTTGAGTAGTACTTCCCCTGTTCCTATGATTTCTCCTTTATTCTTGTTGCCAAGTGACACATGACCTCCTTCGGCTTTTGTGTGTAGTGAGGTGAGATTGTCTTTGTTCCAGTCATATGATTCGAACAGCCGCTATCAACGACCCATGTGTTGTCCCCCCTCACTGCCACCTCATTGGGTTGTTCCCCAGTGGTCTCCCCTACAACCATTACGCATATATCAGGTTGTGCCCATCATTCAAGATCTTCGTCCTCGTCATCGCTCCAAGTGGCTATGTATGCCTTCTTCCCTTGCCTTCGGTCGTCAGTTCTCTGTGGGCACTCTTTCGCGAAGTGTCCCCTTGTGTAGCACTTGTAGCAAGTGACATTCGAGAGGTCCTTCTCAACAAGTTTTTTTCGGGAACTCTGTCCTTTCTGTGAGTTCCCATTGCCCTTTATGAACTTTCCTTTGTAGAAGGATCGAAGGGCCTTTGTTACCAAGACTAATTCCTCATCCTCTTCTTCTTCAGATTCTTCATGTTGCTCTTGAACTGACTTGAGCATCTTTTCAAGTTTTAGGGTGATCCCTTAGTGTGCCCTTGCTTACTCCTTATCATCCTTCTTCCTTTTCTCATGTCCACCATCTTTCCAAAGACTTGGTGGAGCATGAGAGTTCTGTTCTCAAGATTCTCTTTGAACATGGTCCTCTCATTTTCCCATTCACTAGTTAGGCCGTTGAACAACTATTGAACTTTCATCTTGTCGGTGATCTCCTCCTTTGTGATTCCTAGTCCAACGAGCTTGGTACAGAGGCCTTCGAAGCGAGATTGGTAACTGTCGACTGATTCTCCTATTTCCATTTGGAAGTTGAAGAACTCCCTTCTGGCGTTCATCTGGAGGTCCTCTCTGAGGTCAGAGTTCCCAATGTGCATTTGCTGGATGGCCTCCCACATCTCTTTTGTCGTTTCAATGTTTGCTACTCCGTCACAGTCTTGCACTGTCATGGCATTTTTGAGATACTGTTTGGCCTTGAAGTTTGCTTCTATGCACTTCCATTCGTTTGGCCCCCATTTGGTGAAGTCGTTGCAAATGGTTGGGTCTACCTCGAAGCTCCCTACTTCGATGACGCACCAGGCTTGGAAGTCGTGGCTTCGCATCCAGTCCTTCATGTTGTGTTGGCAACTCTCGAACCTTTTGGTGATAAGCCTTGGAGGCTTGCTGTTCCCATGTCCAACCTGAGTGAGTTCGTCCGACATCCTATGACCTGAAATACTAACACAGAAAATCTAGAGCGTTCCTGCTCTGATACCAATTGTCACGAGGGAGACGGGCCCAATTGCCAAGCCTAGTATACAAGTCCATAGGGTTCCATCCCAAAACCAATTGGTGATAGGAGGAGTGGTTCATGACCTTATAAACTAGCTTGTTTTTACTCCCAACTTCACATGTGGAACTCACATTAAAATATATGGTCTATGAGCATAGGTCATCTTGGCATCCTATTTAAGGCCCATTTACAAATAAAATTTACTGCACCTACAGTTCAATGTAAACTTATAACAGATCGATTACTTGTCCAAAAAGAGCCGTGGAAGAAATTTACAAATTAAACCAACTAACTAACCACATAAGTTAAATAAATGTAAAGTGTCATCCACGTACTCTTAATCTTAGGAGTGTCAATCGGGTGGGTCGGGTCGGTTCAGTTTCGGGTAAGTTCGGATACAGTTCAAATTTGGATATTTTGATAACCGGGTCAAATCGGGTTGGATTATTTGGGTCGGGTGCTCAATTAATCAAGCAAGGTCGTGTTTTTTGTTCAATATCGGTTGGGTTATTCGGATTTCGCTCCAACTAGATTGCAGATAAGTCGGGTTTAGTTGGATTTCGAATGAGTCGGATGTCGGATTTCGCGTGAGTCAGATTGCTAGTTTGGCTGGATTTCTGGTTAATTGGATTTCGAATGAGCCAAATTTTGATTGAGACCATATATTGAATGATGATTTTTTAAGTTTAATTACTTAGGGCCTAAATATTTATTGTAACATTTAAATAAAAAAACATAATCATAGTAAATATTCACTATTATTAATATTTTAAAACATAATGTAACTTTTGGATGACCTCGGGTAACTACAAACTTTGGGATGGCTTTGGGTCGGGTAATTTCGAATTTTCGGATGGTTTCAAGTCGGGTAGCATCGGATATTTGGTGGCATCGAGCTAGTCTATTTAATTATAATCGGTTTCGGATTAATCTCAGGTTCGGGCTTTTTCGGGTTCAGACCAAATCGGTTCGGATCAAACAAGTCTCGGGTATACACTTTTTTATTCTTTTTGGGTGCCGGGTTTTTGGGTCGGGTCAAGTTTTGTAAACCCTACTCTTGATTAGCTAGCTCAGAGCTAAACCAAATTGATCGAACTTGGTAGACTGATCATCGAGTGTGCATAGGCACATGCTCGATCATTTAAGACATTAGTATTATAGCATGCCCATATACTAGTTAAGGTTGTATTATAGCTAGCTAGGTATAGCTTTCATGCATGATTGCTTTCGGAGATTTTGTTTCAAAGGTTTCTCTTTAAAATATATTGTTTGACTCAATAGCTTCTTTGATCTTGCTGATGGACTACCCAGCCATGCCAGCTTGCTTGCTAGCTATTTGGACATGAGCTGAGCACGCATGCGCCATATCCTCAAAGTCCTTATTATCTACTACTCCGTATATAATATGCTTCTTTTGACTATATATTATCATGCTTAATTAATTAGCTATTCGATCGTCGATCTTAGACAAACACAACAAATACAACACCAAACAATAACAACACCAATCTAGTGTTAATCCGCTGGGACAATTAATTAGTTATCTTGTTACGAGAAAGTTTTGAATTTGCTTGTGATGGAAGTACGATGTTAAATCCCTAGCTGAGCACGTTCACACTAATCTTGATACAATAATATTTATATAGCTATCTAATGAAGTATTTGTTTGATTGTGCTAGTATTTTTATACAACTTGAAAGTTGCAATAAATCGATGTGCATCCGCTATTTGTTTCTCTTCATTTATCGAATATATATGGTCCAAAGTATACATGATATAGAATATATATTACTAATGGATTCTAGAGAGAACCATAGTTGTACATATATGTATGATGTATCCAACAAAATCCGGAGCCAAAAACATGGGTTGGAATTTGTATGCGACAATTATGTTCTCTGCATTCAATTTTGTTGGGATTCATTTAATTTTGACAATTGTTATCTCGATCATGATATATAAATATATATATGTGCATGGGTTAAATTTAATCATCAGATAAGGACAGTGGCATGAAAATGTACAGCAAAAGTGTCAGATTATATTTTTTGGTAAAAAGAAAAAGAAAAAGAAAAATGGGTGAAATTAAAAAAGAGTAAAAGGAGACAAAGAATCATTTGGTTTTCATACCAAATAACATAAATAACATGGAAAGATCCCTAGACAAAGGACGTAGACTCTCCCATCACGCCCTGCAATCTGCTCCTTCCTCTTGTTTAATTTTTTATAATTACTGTGGATATTATTGAAGTTTATAAAACAAATTAACAAGTTAGAGTAGAAATTATGTATAAATTGCTGCGGTGTTCTAAGGGGTATTTCACAAGTTTTACTTTTCCAATTACATTGATCATTATGCAGTATAAACTATATATTAACAAATAAAAAGACATAAAATGGAAGAGGTAGATAGAGCATAATAAGAATTAACAAGGGGTGCAGCAGAAGGAAGCGGCAATAGTCACGTAGCGCATGTGCGAGGGTCTCACCTCCTCCACAATGCACGTGCTCACATGCTCACATGCTCACATGCTCACATGCACATGCTCATGCTTTTCTCTCTACACTCTTCTCCTTTTCTTTTCTGTACGTAGTCCTTCCACTGTCCATGCATATAGATAATTACACATATATACATTTTCCTCAATACGAGTATATAATGAACTAGCTCTGGGTCCCACCATTGAATTCTAATGTACAATACATTGTACTTTAAACGTACAAATTGGGATGCATATATAGATATTAGATCAAGTCGGTCGACAAAAATCTACATACAAAGGATCACGCTCTCTGCATGTATATAGCTAGGTGCATATTACATATATTGTGTAAATTTTTGAAATAACTCATATACGGATATTAAAGGAAGATTTCTTTAAAGACCTTATTTGACAAGTTGGCGATGGACGAACTATAAGATTTTGGAAAGATAAATGGCTCATGTCGGAATCTCTTGACAAATTTGTGTTATTCCCGGAGTCTGTGAATGAATCTACTCTTGTTGACGAATTTATTGCCAATGATAAGTGTGAGCGGGTAAACCAAACATAATTACCATAGTTATTTTCGCTATAAAGGTATTTATTAAAATTACTGCGCAATTATTTTCGTTATTTTCTATATAAAATTATATGGCGGTTATGCAACTTAATGGAAGATTTTATCTTTCATTAAAGATAGAATTAAAGTTGGAGAAATGGTGGAATATTCCTTACTTGGGCTTCAAGGCAGTTGACCAGCCCTAGAAGGATAATATTTTCGGCCTGATAGATATAATTTTCGGCACCCCTTCTCTCCCTCTTCCATTATAAATACATGTCCTAGGCATGTAGGGAGAGACACATGTGCATATCAACATATTCAAAAATCCTAGGCAGGCTAATATTCGCTTAGCTCGACTGTTTAGGGTTCCACCGCTCTCTTGTTGTACCTCGACGCTCAAATGACAATTGCTCTTCTGACTTAGGCATCAGAGGTGGATTAGGGGGGGCCCGCCCCCTGTGTCCATTGTTTTGCAGCTTTTTCTAGGTCAAGACATTGAAGACGGAGCGGAAGAGGAGGAGTTCTTAATTGGTTTATTAAAGACGAATTGAAGACGAGATTTTTGTACACCAACAATTGGCGCCGTCTGTGGGAACGAGGATTAAATCCACGTGTAATCGTTCCTAGTAAAAACAAGTCGAATTTATGAACCCTAGGGCGATCGCACGAAACGAAATCGCCGCCCCAGCGAACAAACCGCGATCGGGGGGGAGTAACACCGCGATCGCGGTATAGTAACACCGCGATCGCGGCACCCTGGCCGCGACCGCGGCCCACCGGAGTGCGCCTCCGGAGATTCGCGACTCCGGTTTTTCGACCGGTGTGCCCCTCCGGAAATTAGTGTTTTTTGGATTTTTCTAGCCTAAGGGCGTCCTAAAAATCAACAAAAAGAGATATGCTTTGGGATTTGTTTGAACCCTAAGCCCATGATCGAATCACAACCTGTGTCGATCGCAGTGCGTGCTGCAAAATCGACGACACTGGGAGCAAGGGGCAACCTTGTCGGATCCTTGTCGAATTCAATCCTACCTAAGGTTGATAGTCGACTACTAATTGACGGATTAGGCTCCGGTGCGTGCCCGGAAGCCCAAAGTTTATTGTGAACCAACGCCCAGCCACAATCAAAGCAGTGAAAAACGATATTGGGAAAAGAGTAATCGATCTACGCAATTATGGTGTTGGAATCGACCCCTGAAGATTAAGAAGTCGTTTTTTGGAAACCCTAGGGCACCGTTGCAAAGCGAATCGCGCAAGCTACGCCCAGCAGAAAGAACCGCGACCGCGACATAGTGAACCGTGACCGCGGTTCGGCAAGAGAAGTCGGGATTTCCGAAAATTGCTCGGAATATAAACCCTAATGGAAATTTATCAATCTAAATTCCGATATTCGCTCGGAAGGTCAGACCTTTGTACCCGGAAACGACTTGAACCGTGACCCGGCCCCTCTCGCTGATACGGCTGTTCATCGCACAGACCGTTTGGGTGTCCAAGTCAAGCGACGGAATCGTCAGTCGTGGTACTTTAAGGCCTGAATCAATTGAAATTGATCAAGCTTGGGAAACGGCAATGCGTGTTGCCAAAAACGAGAATAATCAAATGGTTCAAGAGCAAGGCGGATCGATCCGAGAGATCGCGATTGCCGAACCGAACCGCGACCGCGTCCAGAAGGGCCGCGATCGCGGCCTGTCAAGCCGCGCCCGCGGTTCAACAACCGCGACCGCGGGCTGCGTATTTCGAAGCATTCTATCTATTTCGCAAGCCAAACCCTAATTTGGTTAGCCCTCGCTTAGAGCAAGGTCAATCTAATGCCGGGACCGATCCCGTTAGAGATGACAATCGCATCACCTTGTTATCCGCTCCAAACAGTAGGAATAGGGCGTCTACAACCGCTAGAGATGAAGAAGAAGACGAACAAAGAAGAAGTTCTTTCGTCGTTGGGGCAAACCCGACAGGCTTTCAACAATCGTAAACCTAATGCGTGGTAATCGTGACCTCTCCGCATAGGACCCGTACAATTTGCTTGAAATCGAATTGGATCTTACTTGCCATAGGTTGAACGTCCTCTTAAAACTTAAAGCCGATCGTAAAAGCAAGCGAAGCGATCCTATCTAGCAATCAAAAGCCTTAATCACTAAGGGATGAAGATAGATCAATGCTATTCAAGAGATTTGGAGAGTCTGAGCGGACCTTACCAATCATAATAGAGCGAATCCAACAACTTGTTCTCGCTTTCAAAGATCAACCAATCAATGGATTCCAAGTCAAGCCACAAGAGAAGTTCTCAAGAAGATGTCAAAAAGCGATCAATTCATGCAAGCGTGAGGCTGGAACCAATTTCAGTCGACCAAGAAACAACCTTTGTTGGCCCCAAAGCAACGACGAACTCGTAAGCCCTAAACCGCCAACGAATCCTAGCGCGACCGCGATCGCGGCCCCGTCGGCCGCGACCGCGGCCTCGTCAACCGCAACTGCGGTCCGTTCAATCGCGATCACGGCCCATGCGATAGCAATCGCCGTGTGGTTTTTTCGAAACCCGAAAACCCTACAAGCACTAGGGGCAAAATCCAATCTTCGCTCGGAAAAGAATCAAGACTCGCAGGGTGATCAAGCGAAACTCCGATATTCGCTCGGAGGATCAAACCCTAGAAAGTTCCAAGCAAGACAACATGCTCAAAGATGATCAAGTCCGTGACCCGACCTCACCCTCAAAGCTTGGTTGCTCTTCATGCAAGCCAGCGAGGTTCGGATCAAGCGACGAAATCGATGGTCATAGAGCTACACAATTTGATGAAATCAATTAGCGATGCGCGTCGCTGAACCCGAAAGCAATCAAGTAGTGGGGCATCGACCACCATCAAGAATAAATACGAGATTGTGCTCAATACGCACTCTAGCTTCCACTTTAAGAGAGAACCAACGGATTCAAGACAAGCATAATCGGATCAAGCCTTGTTGCCATCAAGCCTTGGTGAAATCGCTAGGCTAAAAGCTTTCTCTGTAGAGATCCAAGAGAAGCGCCTCATCAAAGAATCGGCGATCGAATGGACTAATGGACGGCTCGTTAGTGTTATCGAATTCGCCGATAACCGTCGCGGCCCCAAGCCGGTAAAATGCTGATGAAAAGATCGAAGAAGTATACAAGCCAAGTACGAGGGAACATTACCGCAATCGCAGAACATTGCGAGCGACGAAGACCGCGATCGCGGCCAGCGAGGCCGCGGCCAGGATTCCGCGATCGCAGCGCCCAGAGGCCGTGGTCGCGGCCAGCCTCCAGAATTGTTCGTTACCTCGTTTTACGAGCACCGCGCCCGCGGGTCCCTAAACGGCGACCGTAGTTCGCCCCCGAGAACTTCAAACTAAAGATCAATCCTTGAAAGCGTACGACGCTTGTCGGAATCAAGGACTCGAAAATAAATGCTGGGGCATTGTAAAACCGAAAAGTCAACGATGGTCCAATATGATAGAAGAGTCCGAGTTATTCAAGATTGGACAATGATCAAGCGATCAAAAACAAGTCCGTTGAAGCATTGGCAACGTTAGCCACCCGTTCAAGAATCACTTAAAGACCTCGATGCGTGTCGAGGCAACGGGATTGGACAATGATCAAGCGATCAAAAACAAGTCCGATCAAGCATTGGCAACGTTAGAAGAGTCCGAGTTATTCAAGATTGGACAATGATCAAGCGATCAAAAACAAATCCGTTGAAGCATTGGCAACGTTAGCCACCCGTGCAAGAATCACTTAAAGACCTCGATGCGTGTCGAGGCAACGGGATAACACCGTGGCACGGGAAGTTCTCTTAAGGGCTCATAGGTTTTGGCAATCGCCGGAGAAGACACTAAATTATCATTCTTTTTCCGGGCCAAACTTGAGAAGCATACCCCCAAGCAAGGTTGAGCCTACAATTGAAACAAGATCGATAAACGCCTACATGAGATGTACACCGAGGATTATCGGGACATTGTCACTACACGAAACGCATCCTACCAACGGGCGGCCGTAGCGTAATGCGTGGAGGCCTATAGGTCAAAAGGTCATGGAAAAACACACGCATATGGTGTAATTCGGCCCGAGTTGTAAGGGATAATATTAAGTGACAACATCACAGGGACGGAGAGCGTATGAGTGAGAATAGTCTCGACGGGGGAGATGTCCCCCGGACTTGTAAATCTCGCTCGTTTGAAGAGGTTTTCCCTTAAAAAGGAAAACCGTAGACGCTAGATCGTCGAAGACTACCGCGAAATAAGTCGACAGCGGCCGCGGCTCGTAAACCGCGAGCGTCGGTTCGCCGGTAGTCGCTTCTTGCGTGGATGTTGAGCTTAGGCTGGGATCGCTAGGATGAGTGACTTTATATATTTTCTTTTTGTTTTCTTAAAATTAGAAGGCTTGACCAATCACTTTTTTCAACATAAACGTTCTATTCTCCCCAGTCTGATTTTGTTCATTCTAGAGATTCCATCTTAAACCTCGGCAGAAGATACGACTCGAAAAGATAGCTCTCACCCCATGATAATCGCTCATGGATGTACGAATATACGAATATACGAAAGCGCTAGGGGACCAATTGACCAATCTGCATGGCCACTTCGATTAGAAACCCTCTGTACCCTACGCCGCCTAACACGGTGAGTCGTGTAAGGGCGGTGTAGGTGGGGCATTTGTGAGCGGGTACACCAAACATAATTACCATAGTTATTTTCGCTATAAAGGTATTTATTAAAATTACTGCGCAGTTATTTTCGTTATTTTCTATATAAAATTATATGGCGGTTATGCAACTTAATGGAAGATTTTATCTTTCATTAAAGATAGAATTAAAGTTGGAGAAATGGTGGAATATTCCTTACTTGGGCTTCAAGGCAGTTGACCAGCCCTAGAAGGATAATATTTTCGTCCTGATTGATATAATTTTCGGCACCCCTTCTCTCCCTCTTCCATTATAAATACATGTCCTAGGCATGTAGGGAGAGACACATGTGCATATCAACATATTCAAAAATCCTAGGCAGGTTAATATTCGCTTAGGTCGACTGTTTAGGGTTTCACCACTCTCTTGTTGTACCTCGACGCTCAAACGACAATTACTCTTCTGACTTAGGCATCAGAGGTGGATTAGGGGGTCCCCACCCCCGATGTCCATTATTTTGCAGGTTTTTCTAGGTCAAGAGATTGAAGACGGAGTGGAAGAGGAGGAGTTCTTAATTGGTGTATTAAAGACGAATTGAAGACGAGATTTTTGTACACCAACAATAAGAAATAGAGACATGATGTATTAAAACACATGCTTCCAACACACATCATCAATCAAATCAATGAAGTCCCAATACCGGATAACTGAATCCGAGATCGACTATATTGGGCCCTAGTAAAAATGGGTGGTTTTCGACGACATCAGCCATAGAACTAATAACAGGAGTACACCACCAAACCCCACATCCTAATAATTGGATTTGGAAACTGGATATTTACCCTAAAGTCAAAAATTTCTTATGAAAAGTTGTTCAGAATGGGCTTCCGACTAAAGCAAGACTACAAGAGAAAGGTGTTCACACCCCTCCATGATGCCTTGTACTCATGAAGATATAGGTCATTTGCTCATAGAATCTCCGCACACAAAGAAACTAATTAAGGCAATTAACAGTAAAACAGAGGCTATTATCCGAAATTGGGATATAAGAAATAAATCGGTTGGGGAGATCATTAATGACTTAATTAAAGTCATGGACAAAACTGAATTTATAGAGCTGTCTGTTTGTTGGTGGTGTGTTTGGCGTCAAAGAAACAAGCTAGTCTTCCAACAAACCCCAGATGATTTCATCTTGAATTTAGAACAATATACAAAAAATCAAATTGCCCAATGGAACAGATAAAAAAGATGGGAAGAAGATGAAGAGAGGTTAGAACAGAAAACAAAAATTGAACATGCTAGGAGAAAAAGGAAAGAGGAAAAGTGGCTAAAACCGCCTAATAACCATCTGAAATTGAATTTTGATGGTTCCAAACTTAGATTAGGTCTAGCAACCTCAGGATTTGTAATTCGAGATCACAATGCAGAAGTTGTTTGTATAGGCACAAAGAAACAAGGAGTTGTATCGATCTTAAAAGCGGAAACTTATGCTCTAAGGGAAGGAATTAAGGAAGTACGAAGATTAGGCATATAAAACATTGAAATTGAAGGTGATAATCTCACTATTATTAATGCTATCAAACAAATTGGTAGATGTCCATGGGAAATCGAAATGCTAATTTCAGACATACAACAAATTACAGTTTTTTCAGCTCGACACGTGGGTAGGGATTGTAATGCCGTGGCCGACAAAATTTCTAAGTTGGGCCACAACATCCTTACTAACCTCCTTCTGGATAATTTAGAATTGCAAGCTCTCATTCATAAGGATGCCCTAGGACGCCCCTGTAGGGGTTTTCTAAACTTTACCGTTTCAAAAAAAATAATTACAAATGGCTATTAGAGTGAACATTGTGGATGGATCTTGAATATTTAATCCATTCGTACTTTTTTCCAGCATTTTTTAAGTATTTAAAATGATATAACATAATCAAGTATAAATTGAAATCATAAAGTATGAACCTTACATTACTAATTTATGAACATACATGTATATTATATATGAATGAACCTATGTTAAATTACATATTTAGTAGCCTTATTATAATATTGGTATGTATATTAAATATTTTCTTATAAAACGTTCTTATTTTGAGTTCAATGACACAAAAAGAAATAAAAACATAAACTCCAAAAAACATAATTTTTTTTGTTAGAATATGTCCATTCCATATCTAAAAGTTGATACTTAACTTCTCCTATCGTCAATTGATTTTAAGATGGAATTCTACTGGACTAATATTTTTTTTTAGAAGAAAAAATATAATTTACTATTATATATATCCTTGTCTCTGTAATTCTAGAACTTCATTCCCATAATTTAATGATCCTAATTTTTTTAAATTTTTTTTGACCCTAAACAACATATTTACTTGAATCACCCTCTTTTTTATGTTTCTTTTTTCCTCTCTTGATATATGTCATTGTCACGAAATAAATTAGTTTGTATTTAGCTTTGACTTAGTACGTGACTGTACATACGATTTGAATATGACCTGTGACTCCTTTCTAATTCTGGTGGTGATATAACATGGTCCATCATAATCTCCAAGGTGCATCAAAATTGTTATTATCGTGCCGAACTATGTCGCGTTTCCAATTAAAATTGTTTATTGATATTTGAAATGGTTAAAGTGGTGTTAGATTTCTTAAATGTTGTTTAGGAGATTTAAGTTTAAATTATCCTTCTAGCTTCATGTATGAAGATTCTGATATTAACAGAGTCTCCTTCAAAATGAGGCTATGAAATATCCGATCTGAACATAAAACGGTATTGACCGATCGAACCGGGGGCTAGCCAAAGGCTAGGCAATTTTTTTTAAACGGCTAAAGTACATTTCAACCCAGTTACAAATATGTTTTTGCTAATGTGCATGGAAAATATATAATAATAATTGATTAGTAACTAAATCCTAAAATAATAATAATAAATTTTATACAAAATTTTAAATAATTTTAAAAAATTATACACAATTAAATATTTTTATTCTATCTCCTAGGAATACATTATAGAAAAATTATTGCAAGTATTATTACTACGCAAATGCAATAATATTGGTGAAGTTAATTATAACACGTGATGAGAAACTTTACTTTAAAACATGTACCTATTGGATATAATTAACATTCTTGTGGTGTAAAAGGTTTTTGCATCTTGTTCTATCGTATCTAAAATCATGTGTTTACATGTTGGCATGTCCCCCTTGATCATTTGTTTGTAATGTAAATTGAAATTTTAGAGATGTACTTCCCCAACCAATCCGGCCATGTGTAGTTGGGTATCGATAGAAACTAGAATCTTAATGGGAAAAAAATGTATATAAGTAGTCGGATATGCATTCTGGTTGGATCACTCATTATTCTATAATTTCTCTTAACTTTAATGATTATAAATTTTAAATGATTAATGTGTTATTTTATAAGTATCACAGAAATGTTACATGTGCCTTTCTATATTTGCCAAGTTACCTTATTTTGAGCAAACAACTTTAGTGGTGATTCGATAGTTAAGCATGAGATAATATCGAGATCAGTCGGTTATGAGGATAATCCGATTGATTAAAGATGTGGTTGGCTAGATTAAAATTTTAATCCATATTTATGGGGATCTTCTGAATGGAACATCCTCACGGTTAGGCAAATCGTGGTTAAGATCAGAGTCGGAAGTTATCCTATAAATAGGCTAGGGTTTGCTAGGGTTAAGATATGCATTATAGACGAGCAATTTGTGAGAGAGTGATTAAGATTGTTCGAGTGGTTCGTGGCATATTCTGGTGAAGATTCCATAGTAGTTTGAGTACTCAAGTTCGTAGTTTAGTTATAGTCTTAGGTTTACGAATTAGGTTGTAGAACTTAAGTTGGTTGAATTTAGATTGTTGCCTAGTTACAAGAGAACTTGGCTTTCCTTGTAATCGTTGAAACGTAATGTATAAGTAGTATTTTGAAATCCTCTAAGGAGTCGGACAGAAAACTTTCATCTCTAAATACCATGTTCCTGCTTACTAGTAACTCCACTACCAAAAAATGTTCCTTGTTTGATAACTAACACTTTACAATTAAACAATTGGTATCAAAGCAAGTTATGTGTTAAGTGCATGAAAATAGTATGAGTACAAACAATAACCACAAAGTTGACATTAGGAACAACAAAACACCACTACTCAAAGTAGGGGAGTATGACAGCAGGAAGATTCTATTTGACATGTGAATCAAGAGTAATGACTACCAAACTTGGTCTGTCATTGAAAAATAAGAAGTTTGAATGGTGTCCAATTGAGTGGACATAGATGGAGAAGAACTTCAAGACAAAGATGTATCTGAACAATGCTTTGGATCTAAAGACTTTCTCAAAGTGGTCAACTACAAGCTGCCAAGAAAGATTTCTTCAACTTCGAGATGAAGGAGGGTGAAATCATCTCTTCATACCAATCCAAGTTTGAGACGCTGATAAACTGGATCAACCATCTTAGAATTAGTGATGCTATCTCACAAGCGAAAAAGATTTCCGTTGTGGTTGTTGGCCTTGGTCCCACGTACATCATTACCAAGGGACTACACGGAGAAAACCTTATCACCAAGACAAGAGCACTCTTCATGAGATTTTTGGCAAGCTTACTAACTCTGAGCGTTATGACAACACTATTAAAGCCTAGTCTAGTATGAATAAAGAAATTGCCTTAAAGGTGGAGAAGGCAGTCGCGAACATCATTGCTTAGAAAAATAAAGATGAGGTCTGAAATAACTTAGACATTGCCCTCATCACCAAGGTCATGAGATCTCGTTACAAGAGGGGCAAGAAACAAGGAATCCTCAAGGAGAGGGAACTACGAGAGAAGGGATGGCAAGAACCTCACATGCTTCAAATGTTAAGAGAAAAGGCATTATGCAACGAATTGTCCCAAAGATGAGGACTTTGGGAACAAGAAGAAAAAGGCTTACATAGATGCATGGGACCTTAAATCTGATGAAGAACTAGAATCTTGGACTCAATCCAAGGTGTGTGACATGACTTTGAAGGCCAACTTCTTAGAACAAGAGATAAGTCTCAATCAATTTCTTGTTAATCTTGATAGCACTAATCCTGATTTGATTGCTCTTGTTAAAAGACTTTTTGCAGAAAATCTAGACTTACAAGATGAGTTAAATACTTATGAAAAATGTTATAATCATGAGAAAAAGCTATTCAAATCACCAATAACTTGTGTTGTTCCTTGTACTACTTGTCATCCTATAATGTAAAATAAAGTCACTCACTGAAACCAACAATGCTCTTAGGACGTATATCCTTAATCTAAAATTGAAAAAGGAAGAGGTAGAAAAGGATCTTGAGAAAAGAAAATAAAATGTTGCTTTCCGTCTTGTTAAACTTGGAATTGGCTATGCTAAAGACAAATTTGAATATCCTCTTGATGACTTAACTCTAGAATAAAAATGGAAAGAAAGGCTAGGGAGCTTCAATCGGATCGTCGCTTTTAGAGAGGGATGATAAAAGAATTGGGAAGATCAAAGGAGACAACTCACGGAATGACACCCAGATTAGGTCTTAGAGGTATGAAAACGAAAAGAATAGACTTAGGGAATATGTCCCCATGCACGAAAGCCGAAAACACAGTTACCCGAGCTGTTGAAACAGCCTTCAAGAGAGAATGATCGGATTAGAGAGTGATGATATGCTACTTGGCGGGAAAGCGAGAGAGGAATAGATTATAGTCAAGTAAGATATGGAGAAAGAAAGTGCAATTTATCTTGAGATGAGCACCGATCCACCGAAAGGAATGTCAAGAGACAATATTAGAGTTGGAACAAGGATGAGCGGGAACAACGGTAGCTGCAGAATTGGAGCATACTTTCTCATTTTATTAGTTTATTCAGTTTGTTTATGTGATTTATAGCTTAGAAAATATTTTCAGAACATGTTTTTTGCCTTTCGAAGACATTGGTAATAAAACTTTTAGTATGATAGAATGTAGGTACAATGTGGATGTAAACGAAATCTTTCAGTCGGACCATATTATGAAAGAATGAACGAGCGGTACCATGAATGTAAACAAAATGTTGCAATCGGACCATATTATGAAAGAATAAATGAGCGGTCTCGTGGATGTAAACGAATGACGATAGGAACATTTACGAATGAATGAACGAGTGGTCCCGGTAATTAGTGCAAACTCGATTTTATGATTTTACGAAAATGTTTTAATGATTTTACGAATGCGATTTTGCAATTTTATGATTACGATTCCAAATGAGATTATGTGTATTGTTGAGAGGGTTTCTTAACAACAAATAAATTTATAATCAAGACCCCGCTGAGTATAGGGAGGTCAGGATCGTTCCACAGGAAGCAAGGTTGTTCGTTTATCAATCTACTAAAAAGCAAACAAAACAAATAAAAACACTCACAAGTAGCCTCGTTAACGACGTTGTCAGGGTCGTTAACGAACCACCGAACACAAAAACACTTCAAATAACGACCTAATTAAATTCTAATTAAATTCGGTACCGAGGCAAGTACTCAACAACAAAAATTCACTAGAAATAATTCAAATAAAACAAAGATCATGGACTAGGGACACCACAACATAGCCAAGCATAAAAACTCGTAAGAAGATAAGATCATGCCTTTAAACAGATAGAGTCATCAACTTTCGTTGACTTAGCAAGTAAATTAACAAACTTTCGTATCCTAATTCACTTAATTGCTTGTTTTGGATCTAAAGCTTGAAACTTTCGTATTGAAACAATATCAACCTTCAAGTTACTAACTTTCTCTTTCAATCAAGTTAAAAACCCAAATTACCTCAACTTTCGTTTCGGTATAAGCACAACAAACAATTCTCTATCAAAGATAAAAGGCATTCAAAACACAATCTTACTCATCAAACATGCTCAACTATGCCGGGTTTAACCCCGATCCTAGAAAAGGAAACTACTCACTACTCATAACTAAGAAACTAATAATTTCAATCAAAGGAAACATTGAAAACAAAACAAAACTCAAATTAATAAGAAAATATTGTCTTACAGAGATTCAAAAGAAACCGAAAACATCAAAATACCGAATCAAAATCACGACTAACGATCCCGGTGACTGTCGTCTACCGAACCTCCTTCGATCTGACTCCGATCCGACGTCTCTCTCTCTCGGCCCTTCGAAATTCTCTTTACTCTAAAAATTCTCTTCTAAAAGCTTCCCCATCTTTCTATGCTAGATAGAAGGGTATTTATACTAAAAAAGCTAAAAACTAAAAAGGCTAAAAGATATAAACTTTCCTAAAAAGATAGAAACAAACTCTAAAAGATAGAAATAAAATCTAGAAGGATAATGAAACCTAAAATACATATTCTAATAACCCCAAAAGATTCTAAAAAGATACTCAACCGACACGGAAATAAATTTCCGCTCAGGATCGGTGAATTATAAAATAAAAACTTCAATTCTTCTTCTTCGTGGCCTCGTTAACGAGCCCTCACAACCTCGTTAACGAGCCTGGGCTTTGTTTTCTTCCACACTTTCTCTCGTAATCTTGAGCTCTGACTTCTTCAATCTTGTACTCCTCCGTCTTTCACTGTAATGCTCCAAATTCAGCTCCATATAGATCTTTTCCTTGCTAAAACCTACAAAATACACAAAATAGCGTAGCTTCCACTCTTTTCATAGAAATATGCAAAACTACCTAAAAACACTCAAAACTAAACCTAAACTTAACAAAACTAAACCTAATAAGCAAAGAAAACCTACTAAAAACTATACTAGAAATACGAACATCAAAATACCCCATACTTAGACTTGCTTGTCCTCAAGCAATAAACAAGACACTAACCAAAACCAAAACAAACATACTCATCAAGACATAGCCATCTTCTAAAAAGGAACATCTACACATGAGAAAAATATAGCAAAAGACTATTAACATCCTCACACATATATGCACTTAAATAGACATAAGATATTACAATCCAACCTTACACTGGATATTGTGTTTCACTCAACTCTCAAGTGTTTAGGATTATAAATTCAATCTCTCAACTCATCTTATATACAAAAACTCATAGAAATTGGAACTTATATCACCAATACTCTCCACCCAAGATTTGTCAAAACAAGCAAAGAATCATCAAGAGAACTTAGGGGGCTCAATGAAAAACTTCATAGAAGTTTCCATTCGGCCGGGTTGTAATGGGGCTTGGTAAAAAACAATAGGGAGTGAAAATATTTGGTCATGTGGTGCTAATAATATCCGGGAATCAAAAGACTCCTAAAAACTCACATCTCCAAAAATTCTCATAAAAGATTATACCAAACTCATTCTCTTTATACACACTCATTTTCACTCACCCTTTATCATCCTAGAAAGTCTCATAACAAGTTAAAAGAATCTCTGATATTATCTATAAATACAATTGCACCTCAACTCTTCACCATACTTTTATCATTCTTCCTCTCTTTTTTTTTTATATTTCACCTCGCTGCCTCGTTAACGAACCCACATCAGGGTCGTTAACGAGCCACCGTATACACTCTTTCTCTTCTTTTCACTTCTATCAAATACTTTATTTCGTGCATTTTTTTTATCAAGAGATCTTTCTTATTACATGTAAAAAACAAGAGACTTCCAATCTACCCTTCCCAAATATCCTTCAATTAAAGCAAAATATAAGCAACTCCTCTCTTTTTAACACACCACAAAACTTACCTCTCCAATCTAAGTCCTAATTCCCGGATAGGGTCAAGCTTATCTCGGCTAGGGAATAATTTTTGTGGAGTTAAAAATAAAAGGTTTCAGGCTAGAATTGATTATCAAAAGAAAGAATAATGTAAAGGTAGATAGGGAATAATAGGGTTTATGAAAATAAGTTCTCCATCATATGATCTTTACAATTAATGAACTAAAAATCTTATAAGGGTCTCAAGAAATAGATAACCATCACAACTCCAAGAGATAATATGCATAAAGAGAGTAAATCACACAAGAAAAGAAGAGAGATTTATAAATGTTCTCCCTATAAGGCCAAAAAATAACTCACAAGTAAGATTTTGTTGGATTGCATCATCTATGCTATAAAGTATGTGTGCTCAATTTCATCAAATGCTATCTTCTCTAAAACCAATAATTTCAAGTTAAGTATCCGGCTATACTTTTAAGATCATGCTTGCAAGGAATTATATGATTAAGTTAGCGATTGCTATCATAGAACTTAAGAAGGGATATCTATCAATTCTAAAACTCTTTTTTAGATTTTTCAAAAAAATTCAATTTTTTTCGAATTTTTTTTATATATTTTTTTTCGACATAAAGAAATAGAAACTACATAAAACACATAAACACCTAGGACATAAGTTTTCTACTTTCTCCCACCCCATACTTAAAATTACAGTGTCCCCACTGTAAGAAAAATAAGAAGAAGGAAAAGAAATAGAAAAGAAAACATCAAAAGATTAAAAAGAAAAAGAAAGACATAAAAAACTTACAAAGTTGTAAAAGTGGAAACAAGGAAAATCTTCATCTTCAGGCTGAATCAACGGTTCAGTGGAGGAAAGTAGTGCTCAAAGTTCCCCATGAAGTCGTACATCGTCCTCCAACGCTCAGCGTCCTCCGCCTCTCTCTGACGCTGCCTCTCATCCTCCATCGACATGCGAGCTGAATAGACAGTTTCCCATCTATCCATCCTCCTATGAATGTGATCCTGCTGGAGGTGAAGTTGCTTCATCCGTGCAGAAAGATCCTCGGCCCATGGTGGTGGTATACTCGATCCTGTGTACTCGGGTTGAGGAGGTGGTGGGTAGTGAGGCTGGAAATGGTCTTGATACATCACCGGGTTGTAAGGCATGAGTCCATAGGCATGAGGGTCGACAGGAGCTGGTGGTGGGTCGACAGGAGCTCTCGGCACCTCGTTAACGAAGCTGGGTGCCTCGTTAACAGAGTTGGGATGGGGCTGGAAATGGTCGTTAACGAGCCTGGTGGGCTCGTCAACGAAGATGTTGCTCCCTAAGACCTCTGTGTCGATGTCTTCTTCCTCGTAATTGAGCTCCTCAGTGCCGCCCTCGGTGTCGGCTTCTTCAGTGTCGTTTCCTACTACCTCGGTGTCCTCTTCTTCATCTTCATCTTCATCTTCATCCATGGCTTCCCACTCAAACCGGGATTGACATGGCCTAAGCGAAAGCTCGTCCTCCGGTTTAGGTTCCAATGGGTAGGCATGTCCCGTCCACGCCTCGTACCAATTCGGTACGTAGAGAAGCTCGAACTTGTCGAGGGTAGGTGTAACTATGCGATCCTGAACCTTCACCTTAAATCCTCCCTCAGCTTGAATGAAGACTCCGGAGCTATACCAATAATTTTTGTTGAGGAGTTGGGCGTGAGCAGGTGTGTAGCGGGTGAGATCGACTCCAAGATTCTTGGCCAAGAGGCTAACCAAATTGCCACACCAAGCCTCTTTGGACTTGGTAGATTTTCCGATGTAGTAAAGCCATTCGTACCCCAAATTCAAGGGGCCGGGCTCCTCAAAAAGGATGGTGCGGAAACAAGCAACTTCCGTCCTTGTAGGCCGGTTCAACTCTCTCTTCGGCCAAAACGTCGCGGCGAGGACTCTAAGAATAATCCTGAAGATGGGGTTGATGATGGTTGCTCCGGATAATGCCGTTGTGGAGGATTGAACCTCCCCGGTGATGTAGCTCCAAGTGCGGGTCACTCGGTAGTCCTTCAAGCTATAGTCTCTTGATGGGTTTGGGAGCTCTAAGATTGCGTTGAACTCCGCCATTGTGAACTCACGGTCTTCGTTACCGAGCCTAAACCGGATCCGTCCCGCCGAGGTCTTCGACGAGAAGTTGGTCTCCAAGATGGCAAGAACTCGGATGTGAGGGCCGGGTAGTGTGGCAAACTCTCTTGCTTCAAAAGATGGGCGGCTCCAAGGATGACGAAAGCGTCTTTGACATCCGTGTAGATCCCCGTGTTGACAGCGCTGGACTTTGAGAGCCATCGGGTGTAGTGGTCTTTCTCCAGAAAATCTCGGTAACGCCGTACTTGGCCTTGAGTGCTCAAAATCACATCATCCACTCGAGGTGGAGATGGGGACCTATGGTTTCTCCTCTTCTTCTGAGCTCGGGTAGCGGGTCTTCTTGAACTTGCCATGGATCCTACAAAATAATCAAGACTTTTCCAAGATAAGATCCACTCAAAAATATATAGGTAAGAGAACCCATACATGGTCTCGAATTAACCTCGGAATTATTCGTTAACTACCCAATTGGGTCGTTTACGATTCTGGACTCGGATTGATCTATGAAGCATTGCAGGGTCGTTAACGAGCCTGGGTGGGTCGTTAACGAGCCGCCGAGAACAAAAACCAGAATTTCCGATTTTAATCTACCTTAAATTAAAGCACAAATCAAGCATGCACTCTTCTATATTTTTCCATCAATCCCAAAAACGGGTATAAGCACCCCATACTTGCTCGATTACCCATCCCGACATGCTAAAATTACCCAAAATTTTGACATGCAAAGTTTCGAACTTAGGATTTAGAACGAGAAAAATTCATGCTTTCCTAACTAGAGTGTTGCAATAGATAATCTAACATGAATAATCCTTCCTAAAACATGAACAACTAAGCACAATCAAGAATTTTTTTATGAACGAAAACCAAGCATGCAAATCGACCTTTCTAAGAACACGATTCAAGACACGAAATTTTGACCCTAAAGACAATCAATCATGCAATTTCGAGCAAGGGTTTAGAAATCATACCGGAGAATCGAGAAATTGAAGAACAAGGGGTCGGAATCGGGATGGTTAACGAGCTTGTGTCTCGTCGGTGATCGGTTTCCGGGCTCCGGTAACGACGGCCTCTCGGTGGTCGATTAAGTGAAGGATTCCGAACCGGTGGGAGAGAAGGGAGAGGGAATTCGAGCTTTTTGGGTTTAGAGAAGTATGAAATTGGGAGAGTAGTGGTAGATTTGTGGAAGAGGGTAAAAGGGGTTTTTATAGGAGGGGAAAGGGTAGGTAGATGCGGCGGCTAGGGTATAAAATAAGATAGATTAGGGTAAAAATCTTACCTGCCCCGTTTCTTGACGAGTCGGGTCTTCGAACCGGGTCGTTAATGACCCTGGGTGGGTCGTTCACGAGCTGTCGTAGCCTTCTTGTAGTGATTTTTCGATCCCTTTTCCTGAAATTTTATTAGCTCAAAAATTCTAATTTCTATCCTAACTAAAACTAAAAAGAAAAACAAAAGAAAGCTAAGAAAATAATCTAAAAAAGAAAAAAGAAAAACTAAATCTATTCTAAAAGCGGGTTGCCTCCCGTAAGCGCTATTTTTAACGTCGTTAGCCCGACGAGCTCCCTTGCTAGTCTCATGGTGGTTCATGTGTAGCCGTACCCCACTCGTAGCCTTGCAGCCTCTGTGTGCTTGAGTTGCTAAATTAGGACCCTTTTCTTCTATTAGTACGCTCGATATCCCTGGATTGTTAGTGTAGTCCGAAAGCCAAGGTGGTTTGGACTTCTCTGTAATACATATAGTAGGGCCTTGGTTAAACTCTTGCACGTGGGACTCAGTGATCGGCAAATGAGGCTCGGTAGTGACGGTTGTGTCGAGTTCAGGTTGAGTCAACTCGATTTGTGCGACTCCAACTGGGTCGTTGGTTTTTTGATCCAAGTTGAATTCCACCCGTTCTTCTCCTATATCAAAAGTGAGGAGTCCCTTCCGCACATCAACTCTTGCTCCTGCTGTGGCTAAAAATGGTCGCCCGAGAATTATGGGTACATGAGGGTCTTCAGGCATATCAAGGACGATAAAATCATTCGGTATAAAGAATGTCCCGACTTGAATAGGATAGTCGTCCACCACTCCTGTGGCTTTGACACATGACCCATCTGCCATGTACAGGTTCATGTCTACCGGCTCTAGTGGTCCCATATTGGCTTTAGACCAGATTGAGAGAGGAACAAGACTAGCACTGGCACCTAGATCGCATAAAGCCTTGAACTTGTGGTTGCCTATGCCGATCGTTATTGCAAACCTTCCTGGATCTCCTAGCTTTTCCGGTAGAGCTATCGATCTGACTTCATCTTGCAGCTCTGTAATGGATCTTTTCCTGCTAAGAATATCTTTCAAAAACTTTGTGTAAGCCGGCATTTCGCTTAGGGCCTCAGCGAATGGGATGGAAATATTAATGCCCTGAAGAATCTTAACGAAACGCTTGAACTTACTCTCAGTAGAGTCCATAGATTTCTTAGTTGGAAATGGAAGAGATTTCACCATTCTCGGAACCAAGTTAGGCTCGAGAGGTGAGAGTACCGGGTCGACACTAGGGTCGATTGATGTCCTCGGCGGGTCGTTACCGACCCTGGTGGGGTCGTTAACTACCTTGGGATTGAGAGGGAGGTTAGGTTTAGAGAACTTACCTATGGTAGGGTCGTCAGATACCCTCGGAGCCTCGTTATCCTGGTTTGTAGGCTCGGTATTTGCTCTTGCTGGCTCGTTAACGAGCCGTTTTGCGAGGTCTTGTTCCTCCTTCTCTTCAGCTTGAACTCTCTCCGGTAATGTCTTCCCACTTCTGAGGTGTACTGCTGCTATTTGTCCTCTAGGGTTCTCCTAGGGGCGGTCCGGGAGTTGCCCTTGTGGTCTTGGAATCCGTGCAGCTAAGTCCCCTAGTTGGGAATCAACACTCCTATTCCAAACATCAAACTCTCCCCATCTTTTATCTTGTCGGTTCAGTTTGGCTTGAACTTCATCAACTTTGTTGTTCACTCCGTTAATGCTTTCCTTTATTTCCTGAACCCATGACGGCGTCTCCTGATGGCCTGGAGGTCGATATAGTGTGCAGGTCGTCTATCTGGTGGGGGCCCCGTATAGCTTGTATTCTGATTGCCCCATGGTTAATAGTTGTTCGACCTGTCATTATAATTAGGTTGGTTCCTGTATGGTCCTCTCATATAGTTCATCTCAGCTATTGTCTCAGCGGTTCTAACCTGCTCAATGTTAGTGCAAGCAGAAGTACTATGTGCAGAAGAACCACATTCTTGACATGATTGAGAGGATTTCAGAAAACTTACCTGTTTCTTCAGACGGTTGACCTCATCTTGTAAGAATTGATTTTTAACATCTGGGTCAACTTCTTCTCGGTTAGGTATGTAGAGATGTTTTTGAGTTTGTGGAGTTTGCTAGGTTCCGTACATAGCATCGTAATTAGCCAGCTTATCCAACAGTTCCCACGCCTCTGTCGGGTTCATCTCTATAAAACCGCATGTAGTATGCGTGTTGATGCGGTTCTTGGTCTCTGCGTTGATACCCTGGAAAAAGATTTCTTGCAAAACATATAAAGGTTGTCCATGAGTAGGGCATTGTCTAAGCATCTCCATGAATCTTTCCCATGTTTTAATGAATGTTTCATTAGGCAACTGATGATAGGAGGTGATTCGTTTCCTCAACTCCGTCGTCTTAGCAGGAGGGAAAAACTTTGTAAGAAATTGATCATACAAAGCTTTCCAAGTCCTGATAGACTTAGAAGGTAGACTCTCCAACCAGTTCAGGGCCTTTCCAGTAAGAGACCATCTAAAAGCTTTTAACAGAACATATTCTAATGAGACACCTTCAGCAGCTATAGTGTCACATAAATCAAGAAAGTTTCTAATACACTCCATAGGGCACTCAGTAGGTTTCCCTTCAAACTAAGCCCGTTTGATTAAGGATATAAATTGAGACTTGATCTCAAAAGGTTTCTCTATCGCTGGAAGCACAATAGGAGATTCTAGCACCCTCAGTTCCGGATGCATGTATTGTTTGGCATTCCTTGGATAGGCATCAAGCTCTTCTTGTAGACGAGCTTTGTCAGCTCGTTGACGCTCAGCTTCGGCGTCTGCGCCGTCCTTTTCGGCTTTAAGTGCCTCCATCTGGGTCCGGAGGATCTCTAACTCTCGAGCCATCTCTTCTGCTGTGGCCATGGCTCGGTTTTCTCGGAGTCGACGGTGCAGGGAACGTTCGGGTTCTGAGTAATAACCAGTGTTATCAAACTGAAGCCTTCGTCGTCCTACCGGCATACACTGAGAAAAACAGACAAAGAAAACAAAAATTAAAAACAAAAACGGGGTCGAGCTATTCCTGAACCCAAAGATAAACTAACAAACTCGTTGCTTCCCCAGCAACGGCGCCAATTTGTTGAGAGGGTTTCTTGACAACAAATAAATTTATAATCAAGACCTCGCTGAGTATAGGGAGGTCAGGATCGTTCCACAGGAAGCAAGGTTGTTCTTTTATCAATCTACTAAAAAGCAAACAAAACAAATAAAAATACTCACAAGTAGCCTCGTTAACGACGTTGTCAGGGTCGTTAACGAACCACCGAACACAAAAACACTTCAAATAACGACCTAATTAAATTCTAATTAAATTCGGTACCGAGGCAAGTACTCAGCAACGAAAATTTACTAGAAATAATTCAAATAAAACAAAGATCTAGGACTAGGGACACCACAACATAGCCAATCATAAAAACTCGTAAGAAGATAAGATCATGCCTTTAAATAGATAGAGTCATCAACTTTCATTGACTTAGCAAGTAAATTAACAAACTTTCGTATCCTAATTCACTTAATTGCTTGTTTTGGATCTAAAGCTTGAAACTTTCGTATTCAAACAATATCAACCTTCAAGTTACTAACTTTCTCTTTCAATCAAGTTAAAAACCCAAATTACCTCAACTTTCGTTTCGGTATAAGCACAACATACAATTCTCAATCAAAGATAAAAGGCATTCAAAACACAATCTTACTCATCAAACATGCTCAACTATGTCGGGCTTAACCCCGATCCTAGAAAAGGAAACTACTCACTACTCATAACTCAGAAACTAATAATTTCAATCAAAGGAAACATTGAAAACAAAACAGAACTCAAATTAATAAGAAAATATTGTCTTACAGAGATTCAGAAGAAACCAAAAACATCAAAATACCGAATCAAAATCACGACTAACGATCCCGGTGACTGTCGTCTACCGAACCTCCTTCGATCCGACTCCGATCCGACGTCTCTCTCTCTCGGCCCTTCGAAATTCTCTTTACTCTAAAAATTCTCTTCTAAAAGCTTCCCCATCTTTCTATGCTAGATAGAAGGGTATTTATACTAAAAAAGCTAAAAACTAAAAAGGCTAAAAGATATAAACTTTCCTAAAAAGATAGAAACAAACCCTAAAAGACAGAAATAAAATCTAGAAGGATAATAAAACCTAAAATACATATTTTAATAACTCCAAAAGATTCTAAAAAGATACTCAACCGACACGGAAATAAATTCCCGCTCAGGATCGGTGAATTATAAAATAAAAACTTCAATTCTTCTTCTTCGTGGCCTCGTTAACGAGCCCTCACAACCTCGTTAACGAGCCTGGGCTTTGTTTTCTTCCACACTTCCTCTCGTAATCTTGAGCTCTGACTTCTTTAATCTTGTACTCTTCCGTCTTTCACTGTAATGCTCCAAATTCAGCTCCATATAGCTCTTTTCCTTGCTAAAACCTATAAAATACACAAAATAGCGTAGTTTCCACTCTTTTCATAGAAATATGCAAAACTACCTAAAAACACTAAAAACTAAACCTAAACTTAACAAAACTAAACCTAATAAGCAAAGAAAACCTACTAAAAACTATACTAGAAATACGAACATCATGTATGCAAAGTGATTATGATTATACAAGTGTGAATGAATGCAATGGAGGATGTGTGCATGAATTTGATTGTGAATATGAAAGTGAATCTAAGAATGCTAACTGAGAAGCAAAAATGTGAGAGTATTACACGACTGCGCGAGTACAAGTCGTTGTTGAAGTGCGAAAGACACTCGAAATATCGAATGGCAATATTTAATGCGCGCAAATACGTGACATTCGAGGGGAATTTTATAAACAACTTTTTATGGCCCCCTTTAATTAAAGTGTATTAAATACCCAAAAACTAATTAATGGGTTTGCCTAGTTAATAAGTCCTAAATAAAGAGGCCTAATGCCTTCTATGGTGAAAATCCATAGTCCTTTTTCTTTATTCCGCTATAAAAGTCCAAAATAAAGAGGCCCCCAAGGCCTACTATAAATGAAAGGCATGTTGATTTATCTTCTATGTAATTGTGTTCTTGCCTTCTTTGTTAATTCGATACTCCTCTCTATCCTAATATTTTGTGCAAAAACAAAATTCATTAATTTCTATTAAGATAATAGTAACTCTAGTTTTGCACCAATTTACCACGTAAATATGTCATCCACTAAAATGAGGGAACCTTAGTCACAAATTAATTTAAACACGTGAACACATTAAGATGAAAAAGATAAAGTAAGCAAAAAAGTAAAATATTCTAGAAAGTAGTATTGAGATCAGATTATAATTGGATGAATTCATATGCACAAGAAGAAATAAATGCAACTGAGGCTTGAACATAGAATATAACAAGTGAATCATAAATGGTATAACCGAAGAACAAGAACAAGAGCTTGGTACATCTTAGGTTGTGAATGGTTTTTTGTGCTATCCAACGGTGTGTCTCTCCTCATCTGTATGACCTCTTTTATACCTTGAAAAGGGAAGCCGTGTGCCATCTTCCAACGTGCACCTGAAAATTTCGCCTTCGATTAGTAATTGTGTCGTTACATCTGAGTTCCTTGCTCCTTGTTAACGTCTTACTTGATTCAAATTGATGAAGGGATTGCATTCTAGTTTTTTGGCCCAAAATTTACCGGCCCAATAATAGCACCTTAAAAGCTTGCTCAAAATTCCCTCCGGAGTAAATTAGTAGTCCCATCGGTCTATTCTATTAATTGTAACTCAAAATCATCATAGCTCACATCTCAACTTTTCTCGCCAGGTATCCCGTCTTTTTTCCTTCTTCCTCATCTTTGTTTCTCTTCTAACTCTTCCTTTTCTCGCCATGAGTGACACCAAATCCTCCTTCGATCAAATCTCTCGATGTTACCAACCCAAAGAACCTCCAATCTTTAAATCTTATCGTGTTATTCATTCTACACACCACAAAATCAGTTCTTCATCCGATCCTGCTTCTTTCACCTTGTCCATTGTTTTTCCCACATCGGTTGTGGTGTACATACCCAGGCGAGGTGAATGGGCTGACCCTTTCAACGACGATGTGGTGTGCTTTTATAAGTACCCCTTTCGAATGGATCACCGCTTTCCCTTCTCTTCTCTAGTAACCGAGTTTCTGGAAACCCTAAACGTGTCCCCTGGGAAATTACATCCCCAGGCTTGGAGAATCCTCTTGGTTGTCGGTCATCTTTGTTCATTTAACAACATCCCTCTTAAGGCCAAAGATCTCTTCCACATGTACTACCTTTCCAATGGTGATGTTGGTCGTTTTACCCTAAGTATCATAAGGGGTAGATCTGACCTGATTTTGAAGTCTGACCGTGGTTGGACAGACAAGTTCTTTTTCGTAAAGCTATCATCTTTAGAGTTTGATTACGAATTTCTTAAGCCTCGTTCGCGCTCTTCAGGTAATGTGTCATCTATTTTTACCCTTGCATGTTTTTCGAAGGTATTAAGTCGTCGATCACTTTGTCACATGTTATACAGTGGAAGCCTCATCTTTAAAGCCTCGAAAAATTTCTCCCCAACTTATTGCTCATGTCCAAGCGCTTCCTCTGAGTGAAAGGTCTTATTCGGAAATCATCACTTTTTTCTTTAGAAGAATCAGACATGTCGAGTAAAATTTTCTCCTTTTCATCTCTTTATACTTTATCCGTGTTTTTTTTAATTTTTTTCTTATTTCCTTTATGGTTAGGTTCAAGCACAACAAGGTTGGGTGCAACTGCTTTGTTGACACTAGAAAGTGTCGAGGCTAGGAACAAGAGAAAAGATGAGACTGCTTCTACTGTGGGTACTTCTTTGGCCGTCTCACTCCCCCGAAGTCGTCAACCACACCTATAAAAGGGGCCTCTTCTTTGAAGCGTTCATCTACCCCAGCCTAGCTATCTAACTTACCAAGACTGATGATGTCTCTAGATCAAGCAGCGGAGAAGTGCCTCATGAAGGTGTTGACCGTTCTTCCATTATCGAAGTTTTCTGGGAAGCAATGGCGGCCCAATGGCATGTACTTTTTCTTTTTGTTTTCTACATGTTTAAGTTTAAAACAATATTTTGCGTTGCCCACTTTAGTCTGTGTTCTTAGCTTTGCTTTATAGTGTCTTTTTAGGTTTTTGAGTCATGCTTAGTTGAGTTTTTCTTTGTGTTGTGTGTTATATGCTTTAATTTTCATATTTTGTGAAAAGTTTGGAAGGTACGCAAGTTTTGTGTTTGCTTGTAGTTTTTGGAGCTGATGTGAAGCATTCAAGAGAATGGAGCAAGGCTAGGGAAGGAAGTTTAAAGTTTTTGAAAGAAGACCCAAGAAGATCCAAAGAGGAGACGTGAAGAACAAGAGAAAAATAAACCAGGAAAAGGCAGTGGTCGGTACCGAGGCCTTCAGGAAATCAGGACCGAAGAAATTAAGGAAGAAGTCCTACCGACCTTGACAGGGTCGTTACTGATGATCCCCAGTGTCGGTAGGCAACACCGACTTGAGTTTTAATGAGATTATTCCGATATCTTTTTAGATAAATAATTTAATATCTTTATGGAAACTTTTCTAGATATATTTCTCTAGTATTTAAGCCTTTGTTTGGGACAAGTTTTGGGGGAGTTCTCTCATTATTTTTATCCACGCACGTTTGAGATTTGGAGAGACGGTTTTGAAGGTTGCTTGGAATGCAAGGAAGGTTTGTGAGAGTTTTCTTTGTGTTCTTGTTTGAGTTTCAAGACAATTGTGATTGTGAATTCAAGTAAGTTTTTCTCTAGTTTAATCAAAGACATGTTTTCTTTCGATTCTCTTGTTTGTTTTTCAACCATGAGTGAGTAGTTCTCTTATTCTAGGATTGGGGTAAAAACCCAACATAGTTGTGCAAGATGATGGTATGAATGTATGATTTGATTGCCTTTGATCTTGTTTCTACTTGTTTGTGCTTATACTTTAATGAATGTTAAAGTTAATTCATGTTCATGATCTAATCGGAAGAAAAGGTTGTGAATTTGAATAGGGATAAAAGTTTGAAACGAAAGTTGAAAGCTTTAGATCGTAATAAGTAGATAAAAGTGAATTAATTTATGAAAGTTGATTAATTTGCTTATTTGTTCAATGAAAGTTGATTACTTGTGTGTAAAGACATGATCTTTATTATTCATATGATTTTATATGCATGACTATGTGTGGTAAACCCTAAACTCTAGATCTTTTCTCGCTTGTTGGAATAACTCTAGATCTTTTTGTGTCTTGTTTCGTTGTTGCTTTTGTTTGCTTGTTTTTCATGTTTTAGCATAGTAATTAAACAGACTTCTCTTCCCGTGGACGAACCTGACTTTGCTATACTCAGCGGGGTCTTGATCTTATAAATTAATTTGTTGGTCAAGAAACCCTTACAACACCATTGTGTTGGGACTTTGAACAGTTTCTAGTAGTTGTACATTTTTGTCCGTTCTTGTGGGATTTTGTGGATTTTAACCTTAGCACTATTGCTAAAGTGTAGATTTTATTTCAATGCTTTTAATGTGCTATGGTGCATGTTGTGCTTGTTTGTGTTTGTTTTGCAAGTACTGCAGGATAAACTACTAATGAACCTGGATAACGTGTTGGTCGCAATATGTACCCGAGTTTTAACGTGGAACGCGTTTGTTAGGATGCTAAGGAGACATGTATGTAATGCCTATAAACACAAAGATGAAAGATATGTAATGCATTTGTTATTAATGGAAGATATTGATGTGTACGTGTCTTTGTGTTTTTGTCAATTAATCAAGATCTCCCCTTGCTCTGGAGTTTCTCAAGTAGTCTCAACATTAGCATCTTCGACTAGTCTTGTGTGTGCATTAGCCTAATCGAAAGGCATGTCCTATGTTTTGGCATGTAACGTCACAAGGCGCCCCTTGTTAGTTGCATAATTCCGGTGTCTTTATTGTTTTTGTGGTATGACGTATGTAAAATAAGCATTATTGAAAGAAGAGAATTTTTTGAGTACCTTGCTTTTCTTTTTGTAGAAACACGTCGTCATGTTACGTCTTAAGAAATGATAAGGCTTCAAATGCGTTGTGTTCCAACTTCTAGGGACGGATTTCCCATCTATTGACTTTAATTCATAAGCTCATTGCCCAACAACCTTAGTAATCTGGTAAGGTCCTTCCCAATTTGCACCTAGTTTCCCAGTATTTGCTTCTTGGGTATTTTGGAAGACTTTTCTTAAGACCTAATCTCCTATCTGGAAAACTTTTAATCGAACATTCTTACTTCGAGCCACTCCTTGTCTATATGCTTCCAAGAGAAAGACCGCACTATATTGTAACTCGTCGACGGTATCCAAATGGTGAAACATGTTGTCACGGTTGGCTTCTTCAGTGGTCAATCCGTATCGTGTAGTTGGAAGGGACACTTCAACTAGGAGCACTGCTTCACAACCATAATATGGAGTAACTCGTCGACGGTATCCAAAGGTGTATGCCCTGTCGTCGTCTTTGGAGTCGTACGGACGGACCACATAATATGGGGTAACTTGTCTACCCATATACCTTTTTCTTCTTTAAGGAGTTTCTTCAGGTTGTTCAGGATTACCTTGTTGCTAGATTCTACTTGACCATTCGCTTATGGATAACGTGGTGTCGATATTACCAGTTGAATGTTGTAGTGTTGACAAAAGAACCTAGTCTTCTCGCTTATGAACTGGGATCCGTTGTCACACACTATGGTAGATGGAACACGGAATCTGCTCAAGATGCTTCGTTTGATTCAGGATATGACTTAAGTGTCCTTGACATCTTTGAACGCCTTAGCATTGATCCATTTAGAGAAATAGTCGGTCATCGCCAAAATGTAAACACGTTTTCCTGAAGTTGGACGTAACTTGCCCACGATATCCATTCCCCATATCATAAAAGGCCATGGGGATGATATCAGATGAAGTAACTCTGGTGGCTCGCGAGGAACAGGTCCATGACGTTGGCACGCATCACATCTTCTGGAAAAGTCGATTGCGTCTTTGTTCATAGTACATTAATAGTAACTCATCATCCTCGCCTTCTTTGCCATGTTGCGACCCCCAGTGTGGTTTCCTCATTCGCCATCCTGAATATCTCATAACACTGTTTCCACTTCGTTTTCTTTCATGCACCTTACATACAATCTTGAAGACATCCATTTGAACAAAATGGTATATTTAACCGCAAAAATGGATGCTTTTGCCTTGAGTTGGTGAGAGGCTTCTTTGTCTTCAAGAAGGATTCCTTCTTGCAACAATTTTAAGTAAGGTGTTACCCATGAGGGTGAGGGTTCATATTCTCGGATCTCAAATATGTCAATGTCCTTAATGGTCGCTTCTAAGTACAGAAAATGGATTTTTTTCGTTTTTGCTTGGGTTGATTGCTGGTCCAAGGTTGGCTAAGGCATCTACTTGTGTATTAGCATCTCGAGGTACTTGCTTAATTTGAAAATGTCGAAAGCCTTTTATAATGTCTTGAACCTTCTCCGGGTATTCAATCATCTTCAAATCTCTAGCAGCATAAGAACCCGTTACTTAATTTACAATGAGCAATGAATCACAGATTACCTCGATGTTTTACACAATTAAATCTCTGAAAATAGTAACCTTTATATAAGTGCTTCATACTCTGCCTCATTGTTCTACGCCTTCAATATGCATTGCACGACTTGGGATATCCTATCCCCCTGTGGCGACATTAGTACTACCCCCAACCCTACTCCAACTTGGTTTGAAGGCCCATTGATATTTAGCAACCGATTTCCTAATGGTAACACATTCCCAACTTGCATTTATATCCCTTTCATCATCGTTAGGTGGGGTAGGAGTAAAGTTGCCGACAAAATCTGCCAAAGCCTGCGACTTTATTGCTATCCTAGGCTCGTAGTTGACATTGTATCTGTTTAAGTGTATCAACCATCTAATTAGTCTACCTGATAATTCTGGTTTTGACATAACATTGTTATTATAAAGTTAGTTCTCATAGTTATAGAGTGACTTTTAAAATAAGGTCATAGTTTGATCGAAGCCATAACTAAAGCAAGCACAAGTTTCTCAAGTACCTCATTTCAGCATCTAGTAGAGTCTTACTTACATAATATATTGGGAGTTGATCTCCTCCCTCTTCATGAATGAGTACTGCACTAACTACAACCTTTGTAATGGTGGAGGGAGGGGGGAGCAAGCGGGGGCGTCCGTCCGCCGACGACCGAAGGACCGGGGTGTCAAAGAGGGCCACCTCCACGAAACTGTGAGGGGCGGGGGCGAGGGCAGAGAAGACGCATGATTGGGCGTCGGGGAGCGTCGCGCTACTAGCCTCTTGGAGTAGTCGTCGGAGATGTTGAACTGTGAGTATGTGACTCTGTGAGGCAATAGGCGACATAGTCGCTTGGTGGAGAAGAAGCAAGTAAAGTTAGGCTAAGTTTAGGTTTTTTTATTTGTTGAGTTTTTTTAAAAAAAATTGGCCCATAGACAAAGGTACTGGGTTTGAACGTGGATCAAAGTTACACTGAGTTTAGCCTTGGGACCTCGCAATTCTATTTTAATTTTTAAAAGATACAGGGATTAGTTTGAAGTATTGGTAATGGGTTTTGTTTTTGTGTAATGGTTTTTTTTTGTGTTTGTGTAAGTAAATCTTTTTTTATTAAATTCTTTAATAACCATTTTAGATTTTCTTAATACAAATATAATTAACTCAATAGGCTTTTTAATACCCCATTTGCAAAATAAATTGATTTTAAATACCAATATGGTATTTTGGCCAAAAGAAATCAGATTGCAATTTAGGTCAAAATTAGATTTTTTTTTTTACCATTGTTGGATCGATACATGTTAGCAAGAGCTATGAAACTGGCGGTTAGGCTGTTCCCAAGGCAGCGGATGTATAAAAACAAGTAAGTAAACAGAATGCAATTGACACGGTTCCTTTATAGAAGAACCTCTTAACAACTAACTAGTTGTGTGGGTAAACCTCTACCTCCGCTTGGAGGATTTTTGAACGATCTCCTTATCTTATTGATTGTTCCCTAGTTACACAGGCAGACTTACACTTCTCTGTTCCTAGAATTTCTACCTAACTCTAACAACACTAGTAATCGGCCTTGTTCCTAAGCGAACATTTCAACTAAGCATAAGACAAATCGGACCTTACACCTTGAGCTCAATGTCGCAGTTCCCTATCTCCTGGGTACTTGGATTCATCGTCGTCGAGATTGCACACTCGCCGTCGGGGACTTCTCTTCTCTTGTCTTTCTTTCTTTGTGAGTGAATGTGAATTCTGGGAGAAGGGCTTAATCAAAGCACTATTCATTTGACTTTATATTCATGCTTTCTTGGGTTGCAATCCTGACTTTCATTTGCTCTAAAATGCCCTTTTTCTTGCACGCCAAGTCTTTATCTTACACATGTGACTTGATTTGAATTGAGTCAACTTTGAGAATCAATCGGGTCGTTGGATCACTCGCTTCAGTCTGTTCCTCAGACTGAGCACTTGTTTTGTCTGAGACAGGATCTCGTGAATTGCACTGAGTGGTCTTGTCTGCGCATGTGAGTTCCCATTTGATGGGAACTGTTTTCTCCAGAGTTCCTATGATAGGAACTCGACATCACGTGTTTCTTTGGTCCTTTAGCTTTCTTGGAGATTCTTCATTAGACATGTTAACTGGTGTTCCTTTGAAATACTTGAATATAATATGTCAGTTCCCATATGGCATTTGTCATTATCAAAACTGGAGACTTGTATCGTTGTTCCGATACTTGGAACCAGAGTTCCCACCACCGTCCCAACAACCATGAAATATGTTAAGAGTAATTTAAGATATATAATGGGAGATGAATCATTTGTTGGGATTTAAATTTGTATTTTTCCATGAAATATATTTATCATTATTGGTGGTATTTACTAAGAGAAATATTCGCAACTATTGATAATAAAATTATTTTGAATTATTAGACACTTACAAGTGTCAATTATCTTATAAAAAACAAACAAATATATATATATATATTTGTTACACTTTATATATATTCAACATAATAAACCACCCGAGTTTATAAGTCTGTTGTTTGAGGTCCGCCCCCTCTCGGACAATCCTGGCTCCACCACTGTACATAGAGTGTCTATCCGTGTTTAGGCTTCGATAGGATCCGATGTTGTGACAGATACTTTTTTAGGCCCTGAAATGCGTTCTCATGCTCTTGCGTCCATTCAAATAACATGTTCTTCCTTAAGATGTCGTAGAACATCTTGTTCCTGTCGAAGTATCTTGAGATGAACCTATTTATAGTTGCGACTCTTCCTGTTAGTTTTTGTACGTCTTTAACGCATCGAGGGGATTGGAGTTCCATGATTGTATTTATTTTCTCTAGGCTTGCCTCGATCCCTCTTTGCGTCACTATGTAGCCAAGGAACTTTCCTGATATGGCGCCAAAAGAACATTTTGTTGGATTCAGCTTCATCTTGTAATGTCTCAAAATTTGAAAGGTGTCTTCCAGGTGTTGAATATGGTCTTCACCTTTCAATGACTTCATTAACATGTCATCGATGTAGACTTCCATTGTATCCCCCAATTTTTCCTGAAATATCTTATTAACCAATCTCTGATAAGTAGTTTCTATGTTCTTAAGTCAGATCGGCATAACATTATAACAATAAATTCCTTGGTTTGTCACGAATGCAATTTTTTTTCTTGATTTTAGGGATGCATTAGTATTTGGTGATATCCACTAAATGCATCCATAAAAGTCAACAATTTGTGCCCCGTAGTGGCATCCACCATTGTGTCTATATGAGGCAAGGGGAACGGGTCTTTGGGACATGCTTTGTTTAAGATGGGGAAGTCGACGCTAACACATCACTTTACATTCTCTTTCTTCACAACGACCACATTGGCTAACCAATCGGGGTATTTTACCTCTTTGTTTATTACTTGGTTCTGTTATAGGGCGAATTTACGCCTTTTTTGTTTGACCAGTGGTATCTTGTTATCAACATGAAGCGCATGGGTAATGACTTTGGGACTAATGCCTACCATGTCCTCATTCGATCATGCAAAGCAATCTGAGTAAGAGCGTAAAAAGCCAACTAGTTGTTCCCGCGTCTCTGGTGTTAAAGGTATTCACACTCAGCTCGGATTTTCTAGCGGGATTTTTGGGGTCTAATTCCACTTCCTCCAATTCTAGGACCTCAGGCTTCATATAGTATGTCGGCGTCTGACATTCCTATAATTGGCTAATTGCTATGTCGCCAACTTCTTCTCAAGAAGTGATTTTGGAACGCTTGAAGAGGTAGCCCGTATGGTTACACGTTATCTTTTGTTCTCCCTTGATTTCTTGAATCCCCCAAGGTGAAGGAAAATTGACGCATTATTTGTATGTCGATGGTATAACTTTCATTCCGTGAATCCATGGCCTTCCCAAAATTACATTGAACGGAGATGGACAATCGAGTACTAAGAATTTTACTTGATAACTGATTTCGCATGCGATAATGGGCAAGGTAATTTCACCCAATGTGTTCTTTGATTCTCGGTTAAATCCCACCAACGTTGTGCATTTTTTAACGATATCATTACCCAAAAGTGTATAAGGCATCCAATAGTAACAAGTTAATAGAGCTCATGTTATCAATTAATATGTGCTTAACCATTAAATTAGCAATAGTCAAAGAGATAATCAAAAAATCATGATGAATCTCGTCTTCTTCTACGTCATAAAAGGTAATTGGCATTATGTCATGGCTCTTTGGAACCGTGGCCCACAACTCTTCAAACCTGCTACTCTTGGCAATTCTTTTGGCAACGGAGTAGGTTACTCCACAAACTTCGGATCCCCCTATAATCACATTAATAACATATGTGTGCTTCGGAGGAGGGGTGGACTTGTTTTACATTTATTGTGGTCGATTAGTTCATGCTCTTTCCGATATGAGGTCTTTCAGATGCCCCTTGCGAAGTAACTAGCTCACCTCCTTCCTCAAGGCGATGCACTTATATGTCCAATGACCGTGATCAAAATGGAAGTCCCACCACTTTGACGTGTCCTTCTGGTGTTGTGGAGTGTTGGTTTTTTTATGCCATTTCATAGTGTCTCCCATTTTGCTTAAGGCTCTTACGAATTCCGTTGCATCCACCCTGAAGTTGTAATGGGATAGCCTTGGTGGTAGCCTGGAGTCATCATTCCATTTGTAAGAACGTGGGATTACAACGTTCACAATTTGGTTCGGGGTAGATGAACTGGGATATGGGTGGTATTTGGTGTCTCGCTTCCCGTGCCTTTGCTCTGGTCGGGATGAATTGGACGTCTTAACGGTGAAGAGGTTGTCCTCTTCCAGACTAACATGAGCTAACGCCTTAACATGTACTTCATCCAAATTCGAGCAAGGATATTCAGTCAATTTACGATACAGTTTGGGATTACCTGAGGAGATTCCCCTTCGAAATGCTTCGATGGTGGTGGATGCAACGCATCCCTCAATGGTGACCAAGTCCTCGTTGTATCTATTCGTGAACTTTTTCAAAGATTCACCAGGCTTTTGCACTAGACGTATAAGTCGCTAGAGCGTTTTTTGGTATGTCGGTTGCTCGCGAATATGACTCTAAACTTGTCAACCAGTTCAACAATAGAGGAAATACTACCAAGTGGTAAATGAGAGCGCTAATTCAAGGAAGGACTAGACAAAGTATTTCCAAACCAACGACACATGACGATCTCCTTCATGTTGAAGGGGACCGTATTGATGTTCATCGCATGTTTAAAAGCAGCTATGTGTAAGTCCGGATCGCTCATCCCCTCACATTTTGGTACATCAGGATGTGATATTTTCGCGAAATGTCCATCCATGCAATAGCGGGTACAAAAGGGGAGTTGGTGTAGCCGTCCCTCCTTTCGACTATTAGTTAGGGTGCCCCTGGGACCTGGGTAACATTGACAGATCTGAGGGAGGGCATGGATGGGCCAGTGCCCTCCCTTCACTCATGAATTTTTTTTTATATGGGTACTAGTAGATTGAAGGTAGTATTAAAATACAATTTAATTCTTGGTAAATTTCAGTCCGTTCGGGTTCTTCTTACAACCTGATTACTTTGAATTTGTAATTCAATTTGACATATCAAGATTTTGCGACTTTTGTTGATAATTTGGTATATTTTGTGCTCTTAATTTAAACTTACTATGCTAATTAGGTTGAAGTTAACTACTCCCTCCGTCCTATATTATATGGGGTTTTAGCTCTATGCTCACTTATTAAGAAATTTTTTAATTTTTCTATCTATCCATAACCTTACCTCTTTTTCTATCAATCTAATAAGTATTTTTAATTATTTTAGTGTATCAAATGACTATAAAGAGTAACTAGATAATTTCTTTTACCAAGATTATAAGACTTTGAAATTTGAAAACCATAAATAAAAAAGTAAATGTATAGCATTGAAAATCTAATAAGGACATGCATTATGGGACAAGAATTTTGTCCTAAAACCCCATATAATATGGGCTTCTCTCTTTACTTTTCTAGATCCTTTTGGAGGGCGAGCGCATAGAGGCCCTTAATTCATTGATGACGGTTGATTTAACAACCATTGCGTGTTCCTATAGGCAGCCGAGTTTAGTCGGATGTTAGGTTCTCTTAGTGGACGTGTGGTCGTCAGCTAAGGGTAAGTTTTGTGGGTCAAGGATTACATTTGTTATTCCTATTTGTATTTTTCGAAGACAAGTCGTATTACCCAGGTTTGGGATTACATATCAACAAATCATTTTCATTCATTACTTTTCTTGTAATTCTAGTGTTGTTAGCGCGTTTACGTGTTTCAATTGATTGTGTGACTAAAGTTCCTGCATTATAGCAGATATCCTATCCGCCTTATTTTTAAATCAAAATAACAATATTTTATAAAATAGATATTTTAGATAACCGCACTCGGATATCCGATTCAATCGAATATTTTCTTACCAGATATCTAGTTAACTGACCAGATACGAATCTGAATTTTTTAATGAAAAAACGGATGTGTAATATATATACATATAGCGGATCGGATCGGATATATCTGTTTGTTTCAACCCTATCCAAAGGATGGTTTATAAAAAGGAGAATTTATAGGATTGGTGGTGGCATACGGGTGACAAGTGACAACCCATAAAATTCGCATTTCCTAGTGCAAGTCCAAATTCAATTGACCAAGGGGATAAAGGGTCGATCTACTAATGTTAAGATAACAATAAAGTGTGACTTAATTTAATAGCAAGGGCACAGGACAGTTAATCATGCACCCATACGCTCGGCACGTGATCACATTTCTTCTCTCTCTCTCTCTCTCTCTCACCAAATTACACAGGGTTCGCACTTCCCACCCAATTGCATGCCCACACTCTTTGCAACCTAGGAAGAATAATTTTACAGCCTACTATTATCAACTACATTTAATCTTTTCATCCCATAATCTAATATACCTTTCTAATTTAGGCCCTAATTAACTACTGTAGTTTATTAAAACGATGGGCTCCCCGTCATATGCGTACTGTCTACGATCAAGTAGACAAAATTCAACACCCTCCAAAGCTCTATTCATATACGTACATCATATATCCGTAAATATATTATTGCTTATAAATTGATTATAATATTATAAATTCTTATGTTTAAATTAATACACCCTGTTTATATTAATCAATATTATGTCAGATTTGTGTTTCAAATTTTTTTTGTAAGAGTTTTTTTTATTATTATGTAAGAATTTGGTAAGAGGGTTGGTCACCCAATATCAGAAGCATCCTGAAGGATGAGAGTGTTAAATTCTGGATGATTAAGTCGGATAGTGGTGTGCGAGTTTTGCAATTTTGTTTGCAACCATATTTCCACTCCTGTATGTGTGGGAAGAAATTAACGGAATCTAAAATTGAGCATGTAATTCGGAGGTATGTAATAAGCATATCAAATTTTCCATGGATATATTCCGTCTTAGCGTAGCACCTTAAGAAGTGTGATATTATCGCTTTTTAGTTCAAGTTTTAGAATTTTTGTAAGAGTTTATGTTTTAAACCATTAGACTCTACTCCTTTTAGTTAAATTTTGCAAACTTAACTTCATATATATATATATATATAGGGTTGAGTTCAAGTAAGGAGGTAATTTAGTATAAGTAGTTAGGAGAAATAAGGAGCGTTGGATGCAGGGAGATAAACGGTATTGATTTACTCACTTTTATTGTTTAAAATAAAAAGATAAAAAAGGTGTGATTTTGGTAACTACCGTAATATAAGCAAAAAATCAATCTGCGTAATTACAGGAAGTTTTGTGTAATTTCTCTCTCTTATAGTTTTCATCGCTTCTATATAAGCGTTGATGAAAAAAACTCTATCTCCTATAGTACATATTGAACAACTAATATATCACAAATGAACAACTACTTGTTCTCGAATGAACAACTACAATCTCACACCTAATAATAAAAAAAACAATGAACAATTAGATATAATCTGAAGAACAACTAGGGTAATATATTGAACACAGAACAAATAATAAGTTTTTTTACGAAGTTTTATTTTAATGAACAACTTATTTATTCTATTGAACAATTCTTTATTAATTGATGAACAATAACTCAACCCTAATATCGTGAACAACGAGTAAATTAGTGTTATGTATGTAAATTTTTTAATTAACAATTTCTTTATTGTAATGAACAACTCTATATTAATTGATGAACAATAACTCAACATAATATATATAGTGAACAAGGAACAAATTAGTTCAATGTACGAAGATTTTTTTTAATGAACAATTTCTTTATTGTAATGAACAACTCTATGTTAATTGATGAACAACTTATAATACGATGCAAATGTACGCTACTTTAAAATTTACGATAATAAAAAAAAAGATAAAAAAAGGTATGATTTTGGTAACTACCGTAATCTATGTGATATGTTTTTTTATCATTCTTTTTTCTTTTAAATCATTAATCCTATCAAATCAGTACCATTCATCTCCCTCCATCCAACGCTTCTTATTTCTCCTAATTATTTACACTAAATTACCTCCTTACTTGAACTCAACCCTATATATGAATATATAGGTATGTAGACTAAAAGTCTACTTTATACATATTCCGAATTGGTAATTGCCCAGGAAATTACAGTAGAAACAACAACAACAACAACAACAATAACATCTACCTAGTTGGAATCGAAACGAACGGTATCTGGGGGGTTAAGATGTACATACCCTTGCCCCGAGTAGAAGTCGGGAAGGTATTTCGGGAAGGCCCAAAGGAAGGTGGGGAGTGGGGGGGGGCAGGAGAGGAGGGAAAACTAAAAAACCAAACGAGTAAGAAAAAACACAAAACCTTAAAAAGTAAAGGACTAGAAAGGGGAAAAGGGAAAGAAAACTCCCTCTACGCCTTCGGTACTACTGCTTTGTCACTGTAATTTTCGCGCGCCATTGGTCCCTGCACATTGCCAAGTCTGCTGGAATTGCCAGAATAGTGAGATCTTGCTTTATGACTTCCTTCCAACTCTTTTTCGGTCCGCCCCTTTCCCTGTGAAACTCCCTAACTGTCAAACTTTCGATCCTCCTTACTGGGGCCTCTGGGGGGTCTCCTCTGTATGTGCTCGAACCATCTGAGCCTCGATTCTCGGAGCTTTTCACCTAAACTTGCCACTCCTACCTTGCCTCTATTCACCTCATTTCTAATCTTGTCTAATCTGGTATGCCCACACATCCATCTCAACATTCTCATCTCTACTACCATTAGCTTCTGCTCTTGCGCCTTGGTGATCGGCCAATGCACTGCCACATACAACATGGCTGGTCTAACCACAGTTTTGTAGAACTTGCCTTTCAGCTTGAGTGGGACCTTTCTGTCACATAGCACTCCAAAATCACCCCTCCATTTCTGCCACCCCCTTTCTATCTGGTGTCTGATGTCCTCTTTGACACTCCCATCACTCTGCACCACCGAGCCTAAATATTTGAACATCTTCTTTTTTGCTACGACCTCTCCTCCCAGGCGTATTTTTTCCTCTGGTTCCTCCTCTTGATTGAACTTAAACTCCATATACTCTGCCTTGGTCTGACTCAGCTTGAAGCCTTCTGCCTCCAATTTCTCTCTCTCTCTAGGATCCCAACTTTCTGCTGACTCCTTCCCTCGATTCATCCACCAACACAATGTCGTCCGCGAAAAGCATACACCAGGGTACATCTTCTTGGATCTCCCTCGTCAGAATATCTAAAACTATAGCAAAAAGGAACGGGACCAAAGCCGAACCCTGATGCAAGCCGACACCCACTTGGAAAAACTCTGTGTCCCTCCCCCCGGAGTGTATACACTAGTCAACGAGCCCTTATACATGTCCTTCAAAATTCTGGCATATGTCCCCAAAACTTCTCTAGCTTCCAAACATTTCCAAATTAGCTCTCTAGACGCCCTGTCATATGCCTTTTCCAAATCAATGAAAATCATGTGCAAGTTTTTCTTCCTCTCTCTGTACGCCTCTATCAACCTTCTGATCAAGTGAATGGCCTCAATAGACGACCTCCCTGACATAAAACCAAATTGGTTCTCCGAAATGGGGACTATCCTCCTCAACCTAGCTTCAATCACCTTCTCCCATACTTTCATAGTGTGGCTGAGGAGCTTGATACCCCTGTATTTGTTGCATTGTTGCACGTTCCCTTTGTTTTTGTACAGTGGGATCAAGCTGCTGAGCCTCCACTCCTCTGACATCTTTGTTGTGCGGAAAATAACATTGAAAAGTGACGTTAGCCAGTCTAGGCCTCTCGGCCCCAAACACTTTCATACTTCAACTGGGATCTCGTCTGATCATCCTGTTCTCCTGTTGCTCATTTTTCGAAGTGCTTCTTGCATCTCGACCCTAGAGATGCGTCTGACAAAGAGGCAATCAGACTGACTCATCAACTCTTGTGTGTCCAATGTAGTCCCTTGGACTTGATTTAGCAGACTACATAAATACCTCTGTCACCGCTCCTTTATTTGACTCTCCTCAACTAGCACCCTTCCTTCCTCGTCTTTTACACACTTCACCGTATCCAAGTCCCTGCTCTTTTTCTCTCTTGCTCAAGCCAGCTTGTACAACACCCTATCACCACCCTTTTTATCCAGAGCTTTATATAACTTCTCATACGTTTTTTCCTTTGTAATAGCCACTGCTTTCTTTAGTTCTCTTATTCGCCACTTTATACTCTGCTAAATACGTTTCTCTGTCTCTGTCTCTGTTTTTCATCTGCTTTCTATACGCCAACTGTTTGCAATTAAAGTAAACTATTTCATTTTAACTTGTTAAATAAAGAAGTAAGATTATCTTTCTACTCTACGTAGCATCGCTGAAATCTATGCAAGGCCAAGATTTTTTTTTTTTTTTTTCAAGTACCCCTTGGGAAAAGAGTCATTCTGCTCCTAAATTCGTCTTCCTATTGGCCATGGAGTTGCAAATTATATGAGCATCTTGATAATCCCAAAGACACTATTTTATCTGAATAAAACATCAATTAACAATAAAAAATTAAGAATCTTGCTGTAATACAGAGTAGTATAAAAGGTATATAATCTAGGTATACAATATATAGAAAGTACTAGTATATATGAGCATAAATTACAAGGCCGTATTATAGGTACTAGTAATTAAAGAGGTATATATATCGTATATGGCTTTTTGAAACAAATACAGTACTCCCTAATTAGAATGGAAGGGTATATAATTAGTATGGTTGGGGTTCAATTTTGATCATAGGTTGAAAGTAGGAATAGTATATAAAGTCACAAATTACTCTTTTTATTGTGAATTAATTTTGAAATAGAACCTTATTAGATTTATGAGTTAGCATGTCTATGTTAGAGTAGTGGTGGGCTTCATTGTACATCGACAAAACAATGAAAAACAATAGTAATATATAAGAGAGGGTGACTGAATCCCTACACATTAGTTTAAATTTTTATGTTAAAAGATAAATTTCAATCTTATATATAAAGATAGTTACATAACCTAACATGTCACCTGTTTAATATTGATCCACTAAAGTCGATGATTACACTCTCCTTTTAATAAATGGTATCATATTTGATGGTTCGGCTTAGGGGACTGATATCATATTTGATGGTCCGTCGTTTTGACTCGTGAGGAATTAATGAGCTATTAAGAAAAAGATTGGGATGGACTCTCAAAAGACTTATAGTTGGGTCTGCCGCTCGTCTCCACTACAACAAGCGTCAATGAATAACGTTTCATATATATGCGAACAATCTAACAATGTATCCATGTTAGTAGTATTAACATATAGCAGTATCAAACTACTAACAATAACGTAAATTTTAAAACATTACGGAGTATCTACTTTCTGTTCATTGGTAAAGCTGTTTTACAAGAGTGGAATACAAGGATCAAACTTTATACTACATATTTATATTTATTATACTGTAGAAAAAAGGTGATATATAGGGTATATATATATATATACCTGGAAACATAGAGAAGTAAAATGAAATGAAAGATCCACCGGCCTTCCCTTTTTCTAGTGACGCTGCAACAATATTGTTTTGCCGTTGAATTTTGAATGGGGTGTAATTGAAGCTTACTGCAATAATTAATCCACATGTAGTGAAAGATTTCTTTAAAAAAAATTCAATATTTTGGTAATGAAAGTATATATTCAATAATTAATCCACAGTGAGCATTAATTGAGAAACAGCCCCACGTTCAGACGAAATAGAGAGGTCAACGTGAAAATTAAAATTATTAATGAGAGTGGGGATAAGTGGGAACCCCCGCCCATCTTCAATTTTACTTTCCCTCGCCCCAATTTTAACAGTTTAGTGTACTAATGATTCGTATCAAAACTTTAGTTTAATTAAGTTGCTAGTCAACATTTTCAAATGTCCTTAACTCGAATCTCGGTTACTAGATTTGGCAATTTTACCCGCACCTAATGGATACCCGAAAAATCGACCCGAAAAAAACCAAAAAAACCCGTTAAAAAGGGTGAAAACGGGTTTTGGGTGAGCGGGTGATGGAGCGGGAACGGTTTCGGGTATAGCCTCACCCGACCCGAGCTGTTACAATTACTGAAATTGCTAACGAACTTATATTGACGATGATCGAACTAGTATAGTAAACATATGATCGAAATAAAATTCATATTATAAAATTACAGTACAAGGTTAAGTTATCAAAATTAGTTGATTTTCATAGACACTTGCATGGATAAGTGCATAACACATATAATGAGTGTCATATTGAAAGCTTAAGTGCAACATCGTGCATATCCCATCCCATCGATCATCATCCTGTTGATCCCCATTTCCACTTCCATTTCATTTGGTAGTAATTGTAAACAAACCAAATCAAATCCTCATTAGTTTCCAATATAAATTGTAATTTTTTTAGGAGATCAAATGACACAATAGATTTTTCTTTTTGTTCGGCAAATAATAATAGATTTACGCATAGCTACAAGAGAGGGAAAAGGGAAAAGAAAAGATAATTAGCATATAGTATGATTTTTGAATCACAAAAAAGAAAGTCTTGGGTTTTGCCAAATTTGGCAACATGGTAAAAAAAAAAAGTGAAGAAAGGGGGAAGAATTACAAGCACAAGTTTTGATCTTCTTCAATTTGGCTTGGCTCACTCTAAGTAATATTCCCATTCTTCATTTTAACAGTTCCCATAAACGAAAGTTACAACTAAACATTGCTTGTTAAAATTTGAGGGGTGTTTTTTTCCCACATATTTCCTCTTTTTCGGTAATTTTTCCTCAAATGTGAAAATATGCTTAATTAGAGAGTACCCTAAATCGCACTAATTAAATCAACTGCCTATATATAATCGGAGCCCATGTGATGATGGATCAAGTAATCATCTCCGGCGGAGCCACCCCCGGAGACGAAAACTCCGGGAGCCTGGCCGGTGAACTGCGGGTGGTGATGGTGGACGTAGGTGTCCTTCTGCCTCCGGAGCTCCAACACCTTGCGATGAGAGTTAGAGTGCTTGGCGGAGACGAAGGTCGGGCTTGCAGCGGGCCTGTACTCGGGGACGAGGCGACCCGACTTGTACCTCACCCCGCAAGCATTGCAAAGCGTCTTGGGGCCCATGGGCCCCGTCCGCCACTGCGGGGTCTTCTCGGCCGCGCAGTGTAGGCAGCGTCTCACCTCCCCGCCGTCCGGGCTCTCGGCCCGCTTCCTGGCCGCCGCCGGGCTCTTGGACGAGACCATGAGGAGGCGCGTGGACCAGTCGGACGGAGCGACCCGGGAGAGTTTGCTCCGGACCTTGCCAGGGACGGGCCCGTCGGGCCGGAGGAGGTCGGAGGAGCCGTTGGCGAGGTGGTGCTTGTGGACGTCCTCGCTCGAGAAGGATTCCTCCACGAAATTCGAGAGCCATTCTAGCTCCGCCAAGTCGTCGTACTGCTCAAGCAAACACAAATAAATTAATTAATACAGTAAATAATTCCAGGGACCGAAAATCCACAACCGACTCAAATTGAATAATTCAACGGAATTGGAAACAGAAAAATAAAACGATCGAGTGTCGGTTGAAGTGGAGTACGTATATCTTTGGCGACGTCGGTATTGGTATCGATCGGTTGAATCGCGAGAACACGGAAAACGATTTATGAGCTGTGAGGAAAATAACAAGAATGTGGTTCGAATTTCCAGGGGATTTGCTTAAAAAGGAATATTTCATTTGGCCGAAAATTAAAGAAAACAGAAACGTATTCGAATCGATCTCTCTAGAAACTGCAGAGTAGTGAAATCAAAGTGTTATGATCATTTATATATTCGATGGATGAGTAACTAATTTTATAGGCTTACCGGAACGCAGAGTTCGGCGGCGTCGGCAAAGGAGCGGTTGGGAAGGCCGGAGAGGAAGTGGTTATCGGTGCCGCCGGAAAGGGAAGAATTACAGCTGTCGACGGCGGTGGCGGTGGAGGAATCGGTGGAATTGGCGGCGGCAGAGGTGTCGAAGAAAGCATCGCAGATCATATCGTCGCCATTAGGCAAGTCCAGAAGGTCCTCCACGAAGAAATCCTGTGGCTCCATTAACGTTTTTAGGTGCAGCGAGAGAGAGAAAGAGAAACGGGGGGAGTTTGAGAAAGGGTGTGGGAGAGACAAGTCGGGGGTGTGAGGGGCTTAAAAAGGGGCGGTCCAATTTCAATTTAATCTGTAATATAAATATGTAACCAAAAATTAAAAAAAAAATAACCATCCAACTTAACACTACTGTTATTTTTATTTTAAAAAAAAAAGAAAAGCATCTTCAGCTGGCTTTGCAGAGAAGTAGGCATTTTTAATTTTAGCATTTCTAGCATATTCCTTTTTCATTGTCATTTTTCTTACTACTTGGTCTCCGGGTTGACGTTTTTTGTATACTGTGAAACTTTTATCTTCCATATGATTTTTTTCACTGTTAAAATTTACCATCAAATTCATGTGTCCCAAAAAGGTTGGTATGTTTACTATTCCCCTCCTTTTTACATAAAATTCTGCACGAGACTCGCTCACTCTACATATGAAAAAAATGCATGTCTTCTTACTCCCTTGGGATAGCAAAATAATGGTCTTATGCCTCTAACTACAAAAAAAGAATGCTTTCCATCGGTGTCATGACGATTTTTAGTCATCTAATTAAAAAATAAAATGACCGGACAATCTAATAATCTTGCTAAAATGGTTTGCTACATGTTTACATCAATGTTATTAAAATCAAAAAGAAAATGAACCCTCGCTCCCTTCGCCCCCAAAAACCCGAACAGTACGTTCGAAATCGAAACCCTAGATTGAGAAAGCTTGCCCAAATTAGCACAATAATCGCTCTTTTTCTTTCCCAAATTCAGTATAGTAGAGAAAGAATCCATGTTTGGATGGTAATAAGGGAAATCTCGCCCCAAATTTCTGAAGATGTCGCAAGAACCGACGACGACGAGGTTCATCTTCTGGCTCTAAATGGAGCCGTTGATCTTTGCAAGTCTGGGAAGAGTCCACTTCTGTCCAAGACAAGGCGACGGAAGTGGCAAAGGGGGCTCTATTTTATGGAGCCGAGGGGGATCTGGAGACTAGGGTTGAGTTCCCGTCGAATCTACACGCCCCTGTGCATTATGAGAACGTTGGGGGCTGTCGAGAGGCTGCGATTGGAGCATAATTTCTGGGAAAGGAATCAAGTGGGAGTGCTCAGGGGTGATTCTTGCGTCCTCATATGGACCGGTTATGAAGGACAATGGGAATCGAGAATTATCAGGTCGTCTCTGTCCTTTCTAATTTGTGCTAAGAGTGATGATTTATCTCTGTTAATCTATGAACTGGATTCTGTTGTTTATAAATTGACATGCTCATGTCTTTCCTGGAGAATACAATTATTAGTCATCTTAGTGAAGAAAAAAACTAACAAGGGTTCCTTCGAAAAGATCCTTGTCTCTGATCCTAATTTCTCTAAAGAAAATGATGAGGGTGAGGTTTCTCATTCTCGAACTAACTCAATGCCTACCATGGTCCAAGAGACCTTTAAGGGTGGCAAAAAAAATCAGCCTTTTGAAGCGGGATTCTCGGGGTCCATGAAAGAAAAAGGCAAGAGAAGGACTGAATTGTCAGCCTTCTTGAGCCAATTAGTCAGGGTCAAAGAAAACATATTGCAACTTAAAGAAAATCTTTTGTTTGCATATGTCCTTGGGGACTACTTGGAGGTTTCCAGGCTGAGGCAGAAATTGAGAACTAATTGGAAATTAAGAGGTGATTTCCTTGGGCACATTAAGACCCATGGAAGGGTTGAAATTAAAAAGATCCTTGTCTTGGTTTTGAAAATCAAGCATATAGGTGGTTCTATCATGATTCCTTGTAATGACTATGAAATTGCTATGTATTCTGTGATGTTCTATGATATAAGAATGGGAAGAGAAGTTTTCTATGAATGTTATCTTATACCTATGACTTATTTGATGCCTCTAATTAGCAAATATGTGAGCATGTTCTATAGTATGTGTTGGGATGGAAAGATAAATTCCAGGTATGATTATCTATCTTGCCATTGGGTGATAAATCTGAGGAAACTAAAGGATAAAATTAGACTGGACTGTAATGATATAAGGAGAAGGATTTTAGACAAGATGGCCTCTTGCAGTGACAACATGTACAATTATTCTGATGAAAACAATTGTTGTGTGCAGAATTTGACTAAACAATTTGAAAATTCTACCTGTCCAATAACCTGTGTTGGCTCTAGTATGTTTTTCAGTAATGCAAAGATGTGTAGGATTGTGAGAGTTATGAATGTTGATGATCAGATTAGGAGTAATTTGAGATATGTCTTGGAGATAAGGCCTGATGATGCTTGCTATGATATACTTATAAGATATGAAAATGCTAGCTTAATGAAAATACTAACTATGTGGTGTGATTATAGACATATGAATTTGAATTGGTTTAATCTGCCAAATGTAGCATTACTCAATGTGCTATTAATATATTTTATAAGACTTGATGCCTATGTTGCTGTTGAAAGTGATAAATGCAGAAAAATGAACATTGACTACAAGGAAAGAATAATACTAAGTGGAAGAGTATATTGTAGTGACAACGTGGTCTTGGATTTGATTAAGGCAAAAATAAAAAAATAAGATTACAATTCTCTTATGAAAGGAAGGGGTCTGTGCATAATCTATCCAAGAGTCATATGAAGAATATGAATTGCTATAGTTACTTGGAGTACGGGGGGTTTAATCCTGTGCTACTCTTTGTACTTTTTTGCTTGCTGAAAATTAATAAATGTTGTGTATGGTGGCGTCAACTCTCTAAAGAACAAGAAGAGTATGAGCCTTCTCATACTCAACCTAGAACCAATACTACCATGGTCGATAAGACCTTAAAGGGTAGTCATGAAATTAAGCCTAACGAGGCTGGCCTTTTGAGGACTAAGAAAGAAAAAAGCAAGTCAAGAGGAAAGCTGGTTATAATGGAACTTCTGGACCAATTATCTGGCTATGACTTAATGAACAAAGAGTGCTTTGATTTGGCATATGTAATGAATTTGTGTTCTTGTTTGCCTTGTATGAATGCTATGATATGTTTGAATCCTGTAAATAAGAAATCTGCTGACCTTAAGTTGGATATTTATGATTGGATTAGTCTTAATAGAACCCCAATAGAATATCCTAATTTCTGGTGGCTTAGTCAGTTGATATTCATGGCCTGGTTTTGTCAAACGCAATTTGCTGAAGGCTTTGCTTGGTGGTGTGCTGATTTGTATAGATGTTTCTTGAGAATTTGTAGAAAATATGACCAAGAAGAAAACAAAATAGAGATGCAAAGAAGGAGATCTATGAAGATAATGCTGAACTCTGACAAAAACACCAGGAAAAGTGAACACAGTCGAGAACAATGGGAAGGTGCTAAAGAAAAGGGGCTGCAGGAAATGTGCGGTTTTTTACAAACTTCTCTTCACACTTGTTCTAGAGGTGTTATAGATAAATGAAAAATATTGAAACTCGAAGCTGTGGTAATTAAAGACAACAGATTCAATGCTTGTAATGTAATGCATTTATTATGTAACTGGATTTGCAGGAAAAGTGTGAAACAAAGTAAAAGCATGTATGTGTATTCTATGATGGGAATAATAAGACTTTGGGGTATTAACAGTTTGAATACAAGGTACATTATATGCCGAGATGACATGATTAGCATGAGTTTTCCCCTTAGAATGAGGAACAAGATAGAAACAATATTGCAAAACTTAAAAGTAGTGGTGGATTGGATCATACAAAAAATAAGTTATTATGAAGATAGGATTCTGGAATTGTAGGGGAATAGGGAGAAAATCGTTCTGGCCAGAGACCGACTCTTTCTGTAAAATTCAAAGAATACAAATTATGGCAATAGCGGAAACTAAAACAGATACACTCCCAAGTGACCAAGTTTGGAGGCGCGCAGGATTCGATAATGTCGTCTGGTCTCCTGCCTCGGGTCGGGCGGGAGGCATTGCTATATTTTGGAAGTCACACCAGCTCATCAATGAGGAAATCACGATTCTCGTCCAAGAACCAAGGTATGTGATTGTAAAATACCACCATCTTGTAACTAAAGATATGATAGCCATTTGTTTTACTTACGCCCCACCCAATGCTCGGGATAAAGAGGAATTTTGGAACCGATTAACACAAACAATACAAAATTTAAACCTTCCTACTCTCGTGATTGGGGATCTTAACGAAATACAAGAACCGAATGACAAAAAAGGAGGGGTGTACCCTGAGTCCACCCGCTTTGAAAGATTGTTAAACTTCAAAAACGATTGTCTTCTAGAAGACATTCCGTCTTCAGGTAACGCCTTCACCTGGAGAAAGAATAAGACAGAAATTGACAACATCTATGAAAAACTAGATAGAGTCCTTGTAAGTACTAACATCATACAAAAATTCCCAAATATTAGTGCCAAAAACCATGCGTTTACTAGTTCAGATCATTGTAAAGTAACGGTGGAGCTAAGTAATGATGAAACAATCAAAGCACAACCGTTCAAAGTAGAAAAAATGTGGATGTATAGAAAAGACTTTCGAAATGTGGTAAAGCAAGCTTGGAGAGTGCAATTCCAGGGTTCAAATATGTTTAAATTAGTGAAAAAAAGAACTTTTTAAACAACATGCTAAAAGATGGAATAAGCATACACTAGGCAACACCTTCGAGCAATTGAGAGAAATTGAGGAACAATTGGTCGAACTCCAAAATAATATCCTAACTTCTCCCCAACCAAGCACCATCCAAAAACAACTAAGATTGTTGAACAAGAAAGAATGCATCCTAAATTTTCATAAAACATATTGGAAACAAAGAGCTAAAACGAAACACATCAAACTCTCGGATGCTAATACAGGATACTTCCACAAAATTGCGAGTGCGAAGCGCAACCGGAAAATAATCAAAGAAATTACCACGTCTGAAGGTACACAAATCCTAGGTATAGATAACATTAGAGAAGAAATACAAAATGACTTCAAAAAAAGATATACTAAGCAACCAACTTATCTAGATAATGCAAATGAATATCTTAACCTGATAACCAAAGAAATCACAGACCAAGACAATAACATGTTAACCAGTGTTGTCACGAATGATGAAATTAAAGCAACGGTAATGCAGCTAGGCCCTGACAAATCTCCAGGACCGGATGGTATGACTGCGGAATTTTATAAGAGATACTGGGATATTGTAGGACCAACAGCAATCAAAGCTGTAAAAAGCTTTTTCCATTCAGGTTAGATCCTACGACAAATTAACCATACGTTTATAACTCTTATACCCAAGATAGAGAACACAAAATCAACTAATCACTACCGACCAATAAGTCTATGTTCCACTATCTATAAAATCATCTCTAAAATCATAACGGAGAGAATTAAAAAGGTCATAACCAGGATTATCCATCCCCTCCAAGGGGATTTTATAGCAAACCGGTCTATTCAATATAATATCCTTATAGCCCATGAAATCTTCCACTCTTTTAGAAACACAAAAAACAAGGATGGATGGATTACCATCAAACTGGATATGGAAAAAGCGTACGATCGAGTAGATTGGGAATATCTATTAGAGGTAATGACTAGATTTAGGTTTGATAAGAAAGTTGTAAGTTGGATAAGGGAATGCATATGCACAGTGTCACTGTCGGTACTTGTAAATAATGGACCCACGGAACCATTTAGCCCGGAACGAGGACTCAGACAGGGTGATCCCTTATCTCCTTTCTTATTTGTTCTTGCTTCGGAAATCTTAGCAAGAAAACTACAATTAACTAGTGAACTAGATAAAAAGACAATAGGATTTCCAATTGCTCGAGGTGGGACTCGCATCCCCTTCTTAGCCTTTGCAGATGACATCATAATATTTGCCAAAGGATCCCAACGATCATGTGAAAAAGTAAAGACCATCATTGATGAATTTTGTAGAATTTCGGGACAAAAAGTTAACTATAACAAGTCAGCTTTTCAAACCTCTAAAAATATGACGTCCCAGCAAAAAAATGTAGCGCAACAAGCCCTGGGGATTGCAACAATGACGAATCTAGAAAAGTATTTAGGGTGTCCAATTATAAATGGTAAAGTCAACAAAGACACTTTTAAAGACTCTATTGGAAATGCACAAAAACAGCTCACAAAATGGAAGGCAAACTCGCTATCTCAAGAAGGAAGGACGACACTGATTAGAGCCAACCTAGCCACAAAACCGAATTACGTAATGCAAAGTTTTATGCTTCCGTCCTATGCCCACTCAGAAATGGATAGGATTAATAGGGGATTCTTCTGTAACAAAGATAGAACTTATAAACCCCTAGTGGGATGGGATAAGATTTGTAAACCTAAAGAGGTAGGAGGATTAGGAATCAGGAAAACAGAACATATGAACAAAGCGCTTCAAATGAAATTACTCTGGAAAATTTTGGCAGAACCAAATAATATATGGGTAAAGATAATTTCACAAAAATATCTTAGAAATGATAGTCTATTTACATACAAGATAAAAGCAAACACCTCATGGCAATGGAAGAAATTAATGCATCTAAGAGAAGAATTCTATAAAGGTCTAATCTGGCAAATTGGAGATGGGAAAACGGTTAAATTTTGGAAAGATAATAGGCTGCCTGGTGGCCCCCTTAGACCCCAAGCAAAGAACCCATCATATGTAGATGAAACAATAACGGTAAATGCTTGGATTACGACTGATCATAAATGGAAAATACATGAATTAAGACAAATCCTTCCTGATAACATTGTTGAGCAAATCCAAAATACTCCAATCCCGGATAACTATATCCAAGACCGATTGTATTGGGCCCCAAGCAAGAATGGTTGGTTCTCCACCTCATCTGCAGTAGACCTAATTACAAACGTAGAGAGACAGACACCACATATAAATAACTGGTTGTGGAAATTAGATACATACCCAAAGGTTAAAAACTTTCTTTGGAAAGTTGATAATAATGGACTTCCCACGAAAGCTAGACTTAGGGATAAACAAATCATAACTCCAGGAGGATGTGTATTGTGTGACGGTAACAATGAAGACATAAACCACCTACTAACAAAGTGTCCGTACACAATTTACATAGCTAATAAAGTAAACCAAAATATTGCTAACTCCATTCAGGGTTATGACCCACAAAACAAAACACCAAGAATAATTCTTAATGAAATTTACCATCTTCTAGGGAAAAAAGATTTCACGTGTTTGGCAGTGGTATGGTGGAGTATCTGGCATCAACGCAACAAATTGATTTTTCAACAAGACCAAAATGAAGGAATATCAGACTTAACAACATATATAAGAAATCAAATAGCAAAATGGGAGAAAGCGTCGAAATGGAAAGAGGATGAAGAAGCTATACCAACATCTCAGTTAAAGAATAGGAACAAAAACAAAAGAAAGCAAAGGAAATGGAAAAAACCTAAACCGGGATATATTAAAGTAAACGTGGATGCCTCAAAGTTACCCAATGGCAACACTTCTGGGGGAATTGTGTTTCGAGACCACCTTGGTCAGGTATTAGATATTTTGACGACTAGCTTTGGAAAAGTGTCAATATTGAAAGCTGAGGCCCTAGCCCTCCGGGAAGCGATAAGGCAAATAAAAAACAGATCAATAAGGAAAGTGGAAGTTGAAGGGGATAATCTCCAGGTCATTAACGCAATTAAGAGGAAAACCCATTGCCCGTGGGAGATCGAACTCATTATCACTGACATCCTTGTTTCCATGTACGGAAGCCAAGACCTAGTGATCAACCATGTTTTTAGGGAATGTAACGCTGTGGCCGACAAAATCGCTAATTTGGGCCACAGTCTCCTTGTTGAGTGCATCAAGACTCATCTAGAACTTCTAGTTCTCATCCGAAAGGATGCTCTAGGGCGCCCTCCGTAAAGGAGAGCACCCTAAACCTTACCTAATCAAAAAAAAAAAATCAATGTTATTAAAATCGAGATTCTAGGATCGGATCACGGAAGGTCTTGTGGATCGGATCGTAAAATCGGATCGTAATATCCTATAATATCACTAAAATTAATATAATATAGATATGATACAAAAAATATAGGCACTAAAACCAAATAATATATAATTTTATTAAAATTTAATGATCATAATGCCGAAAAATTGACACTGCAAACTTATATATGCACAAGAAGCACATTTAAAAATATATAATTCTCACATAATAAGAATCGAGGAAAGATTATGGGTCTTTATTAGGGGAAAAATATTGTAAATTCAACAATTGGGAGTCGGAAAGATGAAAATTGGGAGGTAAATGAGGTTAAAAGAGACAATATGAGCATTTAAGGGATGTAATTTCACTAATAATTAAGCTAATTGGTGCTAAAATAAATTTTATAAGCTCAAAGTAAGAAACTGGATAGGATCTTACGATTTTATACAGGATCTCATGAGATCCTATACGATTCTATACGATTCTACACGATTCTATACGATTCTAACACGATTCTACACGATTCTATAACGATTTTAACAAATTTCGATTATAATGTACGATCCGGATCAAAATCCCATATGGGATCGTAGGATCTCACGATTTTAAGATCCGAATCTCGATTTTAATAACACTGGTTTACATAACTTACTCATCTATGTTTCTACAAATATTTGGTACACGTTTTGGGAGTTTCCCTTCTCTCATGTGTATTGAGAGTGAATGACTATGACAATTTCCTGAACAAGATTAGAAACTGTTCTAAGCAACTGGGCAACAAAAACCCTGTCGTATAATGGACCGCCTCGAATTGATAAAAGTTGATCACATAGGGTTTCACAAAGTATTGGTTTAAGATTTACATTCTTCCAAAAGCAATCACTAAAGAGATCAACAAAATTATGAGAGGATTTTTGTGGGGTGGTTCTAGCGAGTCCAAGACATGCTTTGTGGCCTGGCAAAAAGTTACGGCCAAGGGAATAGTCAAAAGCTGGAAGTTCATCACCCTCCTCATTTGTGTTATGATCATGTTCTTTTGCTTCTCTTGTTGAATTCGCAACTTGGACTCAATCGGAAATGCCGACCATTTCAGTATGAGGCTACCTTTCTAACCCGCCCTTCTTTTCTGGATTTCATTCGACAATCCTGGGTTGATTCTATTGATATTGTGGTTGTGCTTACTTATCTTCAGATTAAGTTGAAAGTTTGGAATAATCAGATATTTGGGAATAGTTTTTCGCAAAAATGAAACTTAATGGAACAGTTGGATGTGGTCCAAAGGTTGATTAGTGTGAGTCCTTCATTTGTTCTTCTTGCTCATGAAACCGATGTTCGTACAGATCTAGTGGTGGTAGTGGAATGTGAAGAGCTACTCTAGTTCCAAAAATCATGTATTCAATGGATTCAGGTTGGTGATCGTAATACCTCTTTTTCTCATGCTTTGATTGTTACTCGTCGAAATAGGAATATGGTAATCGATGATGTTACGTGATGATGGGGGCATGGATCGAAGAAACATTGGAGTTTGAGAATCATTTTGTAGGTTTTTTCAAAGATCTTTATGTTCTCATTGAGGATGAGCATGCACATATAGATTTCTTGATGGATGCGTTTCCACGTGTGTCTTTGGTGGAGTGAGCTAGGCCAAATTGTTCTATTTTGCAATTAAGTCCATGGTAACGTTGAAAGCTCTAGGTATTGATGGGTTTCAAGCGGTGTTCTTTCAGAAATGTTGGGCATCTATTAGGAATTCAGTTACTACTACTATTAAGAGGTTTTTTTGGCTCTATTGTTATGCATCCTGCTGGTTTGAATGAGACGATGATTGCTTCAATTGCCAAAGTTGGGGAGCTAGAACGTATTAATAAATTTCGCCCTCTCGGTCTTTGTAATTTTCTTTATAAAATCATTTACTAAGGTTCTTGTTAGGTGAGTGCAACCTATTCTTCCATAGTTGATTGGGCCGATGCAAGGGTTTTTTCTTTTGGGGCGAATGATCATGGATAAAATTATGCTGCTCAAGAAATTGTTCATTCTACGAGACGGAATAAAGGTCGACGAAAGGGGTGTATGCTTCTTAAACTTGACGTTGAGAAGTGTTGGATCGTAATCGGTTAGCAGTGAGCTTGGGAACTGACAATTAAGCTGTTCCCAAGGCAGCGGAAGTAAATAATCGCAAGTAATAAAAACAGTGAAAGGCACAGTTCCTTTATAGAGGAACCCCACTACAACCAACTAGTTGTATGGGTAAACCTCTACCTCCGCTTGGAGGATTTTGAATGACTTACTTATATTGATTGCTTTGTTCCTTAGTTACACAGCCGGATTTACACTTCTCTGTTCCTACAAGTTCTTCCTAACTCTAGCAACACTAGTAAATCCTCTCAACTGAGTTCCTAAGCTCACAACAGCAAAACACAAGTAACTCAAACCTTACGCTGACTTCTCAGTTCCCTTGCTCCAGGGAACTTCAGCTTCACCGTCGTCGAGATCACACACTCGCCGGCGGGGACTTCTCTTCCTTTTCTTTCTTTTCTCTGATGTGGGTGTTTGTAAGTTCTGGGAGAAGTGCTCAGACCGAGTACTATTCATTTGACTTTATAGTCCATTTGTCTTGGGCAGTCGCATCTTTCGTTTGTGTCCAAAATGCCCTTTGCTTGATGCCCAAGTTGTACTTTCTTCACATGTGACTTTGGTTTGAACTAGGTCAACTTCTTGAATCAATCGGACCGTTGGATGAAGCGTGACAGTCTGATCCTCAGACTGTTCCCTCTGGCTGTCTGAGACAGAATCCCACGATCTGCGCTGAACGGTCGTTGTCTTCACATGTGAGTTCCCATTTCATGGGAACTGACTTCTTCAGAGTTCCCTTGATGGAAACTCTTCATCGTTGTAAGCTTGTGTTTTCTTGTTTGTTTCTGGGAGTTCCCACTTCATGGGAACTTTCCTCTTCAGAGTTCCCTTGATGGAAACTCTTCATTGTGGCCAGTAGTGGCTTTGTCATTCATAGGAGTTCTTGGCTGTACCTGTGTTCCTTAGAAATACTTGAACAAACCACATTAGTTCCCTATGGTATTTGTCATTATCAAAACTTAAAGAGAAGTGAATCGTTGATCCGTTGCTTAGAACCAGAGGTCCCAACAACGTCCCAACAATTTCCCCCTTTTTGATGATGACAAACCCATCACAAAAATGCAAGTATTTCAATGAATGATATGCTGATGAGTTCCTAAGTATGATTTTGGGAAGTCGCTCTTAGTGAGACATTTAGATTTAGGGAGCCAATTCTGGTGAGACACATAGTTCCTATTAGGCTTTTTATGCAATTGTTCCCCCTTAGCTTATGCGTGGTCTGTGATAACTTAAACTTCTAACTCATCTCACATTTTTTATCTTTCCCCATTTTGACATCATCGAAAATTAAGCAAAGCAATATTAGGAAAGAATGGAACACACAATCAAAATAAAGACCATTTCATTACTTAAGAGAATATGTACAATGGGAACCCAAGTACAATTTGTGGTCATTTTTGGATTAAGGGAACAAGAAGGGAGAGATCATGGGCTCTGAGGGAACAAGGCGTCACAAAGGCGCGTAAGGACTTGTGTAAGCTTTTCTTGTCCTCTGGCCAACACTGCCTGGTCCCTAGCAATCTGATCGAGGGTGTTGGCGATGCGGAGCAACACTGAAGAGTTCCCCTCTTGTGTACCAGACTCTAGGGGAGCCGCCTCCTCTACAGGCTCCGAGTGCCTCATCTTCTGGGCAACTGTAATGTCCAGTTCCCTTCCAAGCTCGATTTCGTCTTTAGAGGCATCGTAGAGACCCTCTTTTTGTAGGAGCTTCTTGATCAGCCCGGAGTAGGGAAGGGAGTGGGACTTGGAGGCCATGCACTTTTCCATGTGCCCAAGGATAATTCGGGGAAGATTTATGGGCTTTTTGAGGAGGAAGTGGTAGAGGATGATGGCATTGGGGATGTTGACGACTAGGCGCTTTTCTTGGCGTGGAATCACCACGTTGATGATGAATTGGTGAGCGAGCTTGGCGACCAAGGACAGATGATGCGTCGAGAGGACCTTAGAGGGAACCCGACCCTCAAAAATTGTGTTGTACACCTCGGCGCTGTTGAAGTCGCCCCAGAGCTTGCTGGGCACCTCGCTAAGCCCTTGACCAGGGACCTGGAGTTGAAGGCGGATCGTAGACGTTGTAAAAATGAACTCGTCGCCTTCGTGGGAGAGAGTTCCCTGAGTGCCATCGTTGGTGATAGTGAAGTTGTTGTAGAATTGACGCACTTGTGAGGGATCTACTCTCACAGTTTCTTGGCAGAGTCTCTCCCAGCCCTGGGCCTTGATCAGTTCCCACAGTTCCTCCAGACCATTTTCAGTTAGCACCTCTTTGGAAACAATGAGGTGAGGGAGAAGCTTTCGGCGCTCATTGACATGATGCTTGGTGGTCCCCTTCCCCTTCCTTGACTTGCTTTTGGATTTGTTCCCCCTAGAGAATGTGCGAGGTCCTTTCTGCTGAGGGGGTGCAGCCGCTTCGATCATAAGCACGCGGTCCCTTGGTGGTGGGGAACTTGCGGACACCAACATTTGGTGTCCAGGTGTATGGATACGTGCTGGCTCCTTTGTAGCTGGAGCTTCTTCTTCTTCTTCGACCTCATCATGGGAGGTCCCTTCTTCCTCGGAGGAGCTCGAACCGGAGCCCTCCGCGTTATCTCCAGGATGACTTGTTGTTGCCTCAGCACCTCCAGCTGGTGCGAGGTCCCTTGTCTCTGTGGGCTCTTGAGGGGCAACCTTTTCTGGGGACTTTGTCCCTTGGGAGACTGTGTGCTCAGAGGGACCCCTGTTGAGTTCTTCCTCGATGGCCTTGAGCTGGGCTTCCTCCTCCAAAGATCCCATGATGATCGGAGGAGGGTCCTTGGTCATTTTGCCGATGACCACAGAAAGAGGAAGATCGTCGTCGTCTGAGGAGAGGGCGACGGTACTTTTGGATGGTGAGGGAGAGGGGTGTTTGGTGGTGGTGGGAGACGTGATGGAAGAGGGGAGAGAAGAAGAAGGAATAGGGGTTGTGAGTTGAGTGGAAGGAGGAGGAAGGGATCTGCGTTCCTGTGGAGGAGAGATCCCCGAAGCGGAGATGGGAGTGGTGGAAATGTGTTTTGGTGAGGAAGGAGAAGGCGTTTTGTGAGGTGAAGGTGGAGTTGGAGATCCCGTAATGATGGGAACGAGAGGAAGTGAAGGAGGTTGGGATGTTGGAGTTCCCATCGTGGCGGGAACTGAAGGAGGTGGCGGAGGAGGTCCCTCGATTTGTAGAGGTGGGATGGAGGAGGAAGAGGGAAGTAGACTCTAGGGTTCGGAGTTCCCATCGTCGGAAGGAAAAGGGTAGGGAGGTTTGGGAGCACAAGAACTCTCCTTGGAGCAGTTCAGGTAGTCCTCAAATCGGAAGAAAGCCTTCTTTCTGGGCTCCGAGAATTCAGAGGCCTCAGAGTGTTTACGCTTTTTGGATTTGGAGGGGTCGTGGGAGTGTTTGGATTTTTTGGATTTTGAGGGATCTTTTGATGAGTGGCGATGTTTGGATTTATGGGGTTTTTCATTGATGGAGGGGCGAGCATCTCCGAAGTTGTCAACGATGACAACTCCGGAGGAGGTGTTGGTGGTTGGAGGTGGAAGAGGAAGAGATTCGGAGGAGGAAGAGGTCCAGGAGACGGTTTCGTCGACCTGAGGAGGAGGAGGGGGCAAGAAGGGGCTTACTTGATTGTATAGCCCTTGAATGAGGACATCCTTCATGGTTGGGTCTTGTTCTTGCTCGATCTCGTTTAGTTGAGTGATGAAGAGAGTGCGAGGATTGGCAAGTACCCACTCTTTGATTTGTGCGAATGTGTGTTGAGGGGCCATTTTTGTAAGAATTTGGGAGGCTTTGGAGGTTTCTTGAAAAGAGAGTGAAAAGGATTTGGGGAAGACGAATGACAGGGATGTAAGATGGAGTAAAGGGTCTAAAAATGGCAAAGAGGGGTTTTAAAGGAGAGAGGAGGTGAAGGGTAGAAAGGGAAGTGGAATAACCTCGATAACCGTTGCCCAATGAACGTGGGGCGCCGTTTCAACTTCTCAAGCACGCTTCTGGACACGCGTCACAATCTCTTGGGAAGTCCTTTTCAAATTTTGAATACTTGGCCTGTAACGTTTCAGAGCTTCTGACACGAAAGTCCGCTTCCCAAGTGACGGTTTTTCTTTGAAGATTAGTCAGTGTTCCCTTTGTAGATGCAGCAGTTCCCATGATCTTTTCAAGGTCAGGGAGAGTGAAGTGGTTGAGGGAACTTCACACTCATCTTTTTGTGAGGCTAGGGAACTCAAAGGGAACCAGACAATTTGCAACTCGATAAAGGAAATGTTTTGGCTCATGAGAAGCATTTGTCTGGTCCCTAGCTTACGGTGGGTCATATGATCAACCGTCATGGTGGCTTGTAATGAGGGATAAAGGGAACTCTGGTTGATCATTTTGGGCCAAAAGAAATAGAGTTCCTTTGTACACATTTTTCTCTAGACTAGTAATCATGGCATAGTGAAAGCAATGAATCCAAGTTCCTTATCATGCAATTTTAGATAAACTAGTCAGGCATTGAGAGAGAGATAAACAGGGACTTGTTTAGTTTGGAGTTATCATCCCTAGAAGCATTCGAAAACGCTGGTAGGGACGTCTGTCTAAAGCTTTGGTAAGAATATCCGCAATTTGCTCTTCAGTTCTACAGTGTTCCATCGAAATGTTCCCATTCTCAACATTGTCACGTAGAAAGTGATGCCTTATATCAATATGCTTAGTTCTAGAATGATGCACAGGATTTTTGGAAATGTTTATGGCACTAGTGTTATCACAGAGTATGGGAACTGGGCCAAAAGACATACCGTAATCCTGGAGTTGTGACTTAAGCCATAGAACCTGGGAACAGCATGATGCGGCAGCCACATATTCAGCTTCAGCTGTGGAGAGTGCCACTGAGTTTTGCTTTTTAGATCCCCACGAAACTAAGCAAGACCCTAGGAACTGGGCCATTCCTGAAGTGCTCTTTCTGTCAACCAAGTGCCCTGCAAAGTCAGCATCTGTGTATGCAATGAGCTCAAGGGAACTGTTCCTTGGATACCAAAGGCACAAGTTATTGTTCCCTTTGAGATACCTGAAAATTCTCTTCACCTCTTTCAGGTGTGATTCCTTAGGGTTAGCTTGAAAACGAGCACAAAGACATACGGAGAACATGATATCAGGTCTACTAGCTGTTAAGTAGAGAAGGGACCCGATCATACCTCGATAGTTCCTTTGGTCCACACTGATACCTGTTTCATCTGCATTTAGCCTTGAATTTGGTGAGATGGGAGTGTCAATGGGCTTTGAATGTTCCATCCCATACTTCACGAGCATTTCCTTGATGTATTTCTGTTGATGGATCTTTGTTCCCTCCTTTGTTTGGGATATTTGAAGTCCCAAGAAGAACGTGAGTTCCCCAATGAGACTCATCTCAAACTCATTGCTCATGAGGTCCTTGAACTTTTCTACAAGAGTTTCGTTAGTTGCTCCAAACACAATGTCATCAACATATACTTGCACAATCAAAATGTCTTTAGATTCTTTCTTTAAAAACAAAGTCTTGTCTATGGAACCACGAATGTATCCATGGGACAAGAGGAATTGAGCAAACCTGTCATACCAAGCTCGGGGAGCTTGTTTGAGTCCGTAAAGGGCCCTTTCCAGGAAATAGACATGGTTGGGCATTTTCTCATCTTCGAATCCTGGAGGTTGGGCCACATACACTTCTTCCTTGAGATGTCCATTTAGGAAGGTTGTTTTCACATCCATTTGATAAAGTTTGAATCCCTTGTGAGCAGCATAGGCGATGAGGAGTCTGATTGCCTCGATCCTGGCAACTGGTGCGAAGGTCTCATCGTAGTCAATCCCTTCCTCTTCCTTGTATCCTTGTGCTACTAACCTAGCCTTGTTCCTTGCTACAACTCCAGTATCATCGAGCTTGTTCCTAAAAACCCATCGGGTTCCTATAATGTTCTTGTTTTTGGGCCTAGGAACTAGCTTCCAAACTTTGTTTCTCTCGAATTGGTGGAGTTCCTCTTGCATGGCTTGAATCCAATCTGGGTCCTTTAATGCTTCTTTGATATTTTAGGGTTCCACCATTGAAACAAACGCGTTAAAAGCACAAAAGTTATTGAGAGAGGAACGAGTCTGCACACATTTAACAAGAGGGGAGATGATGTTCTCAAGAGGGTGGTCCTTCCTTTGTTGAAAGGTTCTTATATGAGTGAGTTCCTTTGCATGTGTATCATCCTCAGTCGATGTTTCTTTGTCATGGGAACTCTCATCTCCAGCTTCTTCATTTGATGTTTCTTCAGAGATTTCTGGCAGGTTTCCTCTTTGTTCCCCTTGAATACTTGATTCTGGCAAGGTATTGTCTTGGGGAACAGCAGAGTTGTTCCCTGAAGAGGGGACCTCGAGTGAGTTGGAGGTGTCTTGTGGTTCTTCTGAGGAAGGAGCCTCGAGGAAGGTTTGATCAGTGAGGGTTGGACCTTCGTCGTTGTTCCCTGGTTGCGGGATATTGCTTGCACTTGGATAGTCTTCATCCCTTTTTCTTGGCTCATCCTCGTCATCATCATCGTCTTCATGTCTGACTAGCTTGAACAGAGTTCCCTTCCCTTGGATCTTGGTTCCCATCTTTACAAACTTTTCATTGAAGACGACATGAATGCTTTCCTCTATCTTCTTGGTTCTTTTATTGTAGACCCTGTAAGCTTTTCTTTGTGATGAGTATCCCAGGAAGATTCCTTCGTCGCTTATGGGGTCGAATTTTCCAAGATTGTCCTTGCCGTTGTTATGAACAAAACACGTGCAACCAAATGTTCTCAAGTGTGAGATGTTTGGTTTTCTCCCTTTGATGAGCTCATAGGAGGTCTTGTTGATCAGGGGCCTTGTCATGGCTCGATTTAGGATGTATGTAGCTGTGGAGATTGCTTCAGTCCAGAAGTACTCAGGAACTCCACTTTCGATCATCATGGTTCTAGCCATGTCCTCTAGAGTTCTGTTCTTTCTCTCGACCACTCCATTTTGCTGAGGAGTACGGGGAGCTGAAAAGTTGTGAGAGATCCCATTCTGTTCACAGAAGTTTAGGAACTCCGAGTTTTGAAACTCAGTTCCGTGATCAGATCTGATTGCTTTCAGTTTCAGCCCCAAGCTTACTTCTGTTCTTTTGATGAAGGGCTCAAATTCTTCAAGCGCTTGTGACTTTGCCTTCAAGAAAATAACCCAGGTGAATCTTGAAAAATCATCAATTAAAACATACATGTACCTTTTTCCACCGTAGCTAGCTGTTCTCATGGGACCACAGAGATCCATGTGAATTAACTCTAGGGATCTGGTTGTGCTTACCACCTTCTTGGGTTTGAAGGAGATCCTGGTCTGTTTCCCTCGAACACATGCTTCACACATTTTGACTCCTTCGAGATTGATTCGTGGAAGGCCAATGACCAGATCCTGTAGATAAAGCTTTAGGATTTGATTCACACCAGCATGTCCTAGTCTTCGGTGCCAGAGTTCCGTGTCATCTTGGGAACTCGCAAGGCACAGCTTCATTGGTGGTTCAAAGTTGGTGTCCACCACATACACATTGTTGTATCTTTTTCCTCTCAGAATTACTTTGTTGGCCTTTTTGTTGATGACGAGACATTCATCTGAGTCGAAAGTAACGATGTTGTTTCCTTGATCACACATCTGGGAGACACTCAACAGATTATATCCCAGATCCTTTACCAGATTTACGTTGTTGACTTTGATGGATTTGTTGAGCAACACTTCTCCTTTTCCAATAACTTCTCCTTTGTTCTTGTTGCCAAATGAGACGTGGCCTCCTTCGGCATGAGTGTGGAGTGAGATGAGGATATCCTTGTTTCCTGTCATATGGTTCGAGCATCCACTATCTATGAATCATGTACTGTTCCCTCTCACAGCCACCTACAAGGAAAAGTTAGTGTTTTGAGACCCAAGCAAGATGACTCTTGCCAGGTCCCTTGCAAGGGAAAACATTTTCATTCAAGATATAGTCAGAAATGTTGATGTCTTTGGAATTTTGAGAGTTGGAGTTCCTTTGGTGATGAGCATGACGTTTTTGTCTGTTTGGGAACTCATGGCTTCTAGGGGTTTGGGCTCTCTTCTTGGGACATGCATCCTTGTAGTGCCCATGAGCACCACAGTGCCAACATGTCTTGTAGTATTCTCCCAGGTAGTATTTTGGGTGTGGTCTCTGGATACGGTTCCTATCCATGGTTTCTTTGTTGTACACTCGAGACCCATTTCCCTTAGCAATTTTGACATAGATTCTATGTCCAGAGTTCCCAGTATAGTAGTCTTTCTCACCATTGTTTCCACTCTCTAGGACCCTGATTTTCTCCTCGAGATGAGCATTTTTCTGTTTCTCGCACTGGAGTTCTAAGGCCCTACACTCATGGATCTCATGTTCGCTCAGGGGTGACTTTCTGTTCTTGGAGCACTCACCTTTGTATTCTATGCCATGTCTGGCTGTGACAAACTTAATTTGGGAACTAGAGGCTTCAGGATGTTCGGGAGTCTTACTCAGGTTTTGCAGGAGGGTGTTCTCATCTTTCTCTAAAGTTTTGATTTCTCTTTCTAGATCTACGATGTGAGACACATGGGACTTGAGTTTTTCTAGAAGGGATATGCAGTTGGGACAAGGCTCTAGACCAACTAATTGAGAATTTATGTGTTCTTGTTTTTCCAACTTGTTTTGCAGTTTTATGTTATCTTTAACAAGACTTGAAAGAATTTTCAACAATTCAGGTTTTTCATAATTACTCAAGGAATCAAGAACAGTTTCAGTGGTTACCTCACTGGGTTGTTCCCCAGTGGTTTCTCCTATGGCCATGCCACACATGTCTGGGAGTGCCCATGCTTCAGGATCTTCGTCTTCATCATCGCTCCAAGTAGCGATGTAGGCCTTCTTTCCTTGCTTTCTGCCTTCAGTTCCTTGTGGACATTCCTTCGCAAAATGTCCTTTCCTGTTGCATTTGTAGCAAGTCACTTCTGAGAGATCCTTCTCTGTGGGCTTTCTTTGGGAACTCTGTCCCTTTCCCCAGTTCCCACTATTCCGTTGAGACTTTCCTTTGTAGAAATTTCAAAGAGCTCTTGTCACAAGGACTAGCTCTTCATCCTCTTCTTCTTCGGAGTCTTCATGTTGTTCTTGGGTTGATTTGAGCATTTTTTCGATCTTGAGTGCAATCCCTCGATGAGCTCGACTTTGTTCCTTATCATCGATCTTCCTCTTCTCATGTCCCACTAACTTTCCAAATACTTGATGGAGCATAAGCGTTCGATTTTCTGGGTTTTCCTTGAACATCGTTCTTTTATTTGCCCATTCTCCAGTCAATCCATTGAAGAGCTGTTGGACCTTCATTTTGTGGGTGATTTCTTCTTTTGTGATCCCCAATCCTTCCATCTTAGTGCAAAGTCCTTCAAACCGAGATTGGTAGCTATCGACGGACTCTCCCATCTCCATTTGGAAGTTGTAGAACTCCCTCTTTGCGTTCATTTGAAGATCTTCTCTGAGATCTGAGTTCCCAACGTGCATTTGTTGGATGGCTTCCCACATTTCCTTGGCTGTGTCAAGGTTGGCAACCCTGTCACAATCTTGTACGCACATGGACCTTTTTAAATACTGTTTTGCTTTGTAGTTTGCCTCCATGCACTTGTACTCGTTGGGACCCCACTTTGAGAGATCGTTGACAATAGCTGGATCGATTTCGAAGCTCCCCCTTTCGATGACGCACCAGGCTTGGTAGTCTTGGCCACGCATCCAATCTTTCATGTCGCGTTGCCAGCTTTCAAATCTTCCTGTTATAAGCCTTGGCGGCTTGCTGGTATTGTTCCCCACCTGAGTAAGTTCCTGAGCCATTTTGGCACCTGCGATGCTAACACAAATCTAGAGCGCTGGCTCTGATACCAATTGTTGGATCGTAATCGGTTAGCAGTGAGCTTGGGAACTGGCAATTAAGCTGTTCCCAAGGCAGCGGAAGTAAATAATCGCAAGTAATAAAAACAGTGAAAGGCACAGTTCCTTTATAGAGGAACCCCACTACAACCAACTAGTTGTATGGGTAAACCTCTACCTCCGCTTGGAGGATTTTGAATGACTTACTTATATTGATTGCTTTGTTCCTTAGTTACACAGCCGGATTTACACTTCTTTGTTCCTACAAGTTCTTCCTAACTCTAGCAACACTAGTAAATCCTCTCAACTGAGTTCCTAAGCTCACAACAGCAAAACACAAGTAACTCAAACCTTACGCTGACTTCTCAGTTCCCTTGCTCCAGGGAACTTCAGCTTCACCGTCGTCGAGATCACACACTCGCCGGCGGGGACTTCTCTTCCTTTTCTTTCTTTTCTCTGATGTGGGTGTTTGTAAGTTCTGGGAGAAGTGCTCAGACCGAGTACTATTCATTTGGCTTTATAGTCCATTTGTCTTGGGCAGTCGCATCTTTCGTTTGTGTCCAAAATGCCCTTTGCTTGATGCCCAAGTTGTACTTTCTTCACATGTGACTTTGGTTTGAACTAGGTCAACTTCTTGAATCAATCGGACCGTTGGATGAAGCGTGACAGTCTGATCCTCAGACTGTTCCCTCTGGCTGTTTGAGACAGAATCCCGCGATCTGCGCTGAACGGTCGTTGTCTTCACATGTGAGTTCCCATTTCATGGGAACTGACTTCTTCAGAGTTCCCTTGATGGAAACTCTTCATCGTTGTAAGCTTGTGTTTTCTTGTTTGTTTCTGGGAGTTCCCACTTCATGGGAACTTTCCTCTTTAGAGTTCCCTTGATGGAAACTCTTCATTGTGGCCAGTAGTGGCTTTGTCATTCATAGGAGTTCTTGGCTGTACCTGTGTTCCTTAGAAATACTTGAACAAACCACATTAGTTCCCTATGGTATTTGTCATTATCAAAACTTAAAGAGAAGTGAATCGTTGATCCGTTGCTTAGAACCAGAGGTCCCAACAACGTCCCAACAAGAAGGCCTATGACAAGCTATGGGACTTAATCGCTGATAAAGTCCCATTCACTTACTTTAGAATGGAGAGATTATGGAGAGATTTCTGCCAACTCGTGGATTACGTCAAGGTGATCCAATTTCCCCATATCTCTTTGTGTTATGCATTGAGAAATTAAGTCAACTGATTTGCAAGTTTGTGTCCTCTAAAAAGTGGATTCCTATTCGTTTATCTCGGGGAGGTCTAGAGCTTTCATATATATTCTATTTGTTCATGATATTATGCTCTTTGATGAGGATTTAGTTGCTCAAATGAAAGTGATAATGGGTTGTTTAGATGGTTTTTGTTGCGCATCGGGCCAACATGTGAATCCGACATAGTGAAACATATTTATTTCATCTAATATGAATTTGTCTATTGTTGATGAGCTGCCAAAAGAAATATGGGTTTAAGGTTACTTTGGATTTGGGGAAGTATCGAAGTATGCCTATGTTTCATCAGCGGGTGACATTAGATTCCTTCCAACCTCTTCTTGAAAGGATTTTGGTAAGAGGTGAGTGGGTGGAAGGGCCTCTTTATGAATCTTGTTGGTAAAGTGACTCTAGCTAACTCGGTTATTGCTTCGATGTCGATTTATTCTATGGATACCGTTTTACTTCCTAAGGATGTGTATTCCAAGATTGATTCTATTATGAGCTCCTTTACTTGGGGTGGTAGTGAATTGAGAGCTCGTATCCACCTTGTTAACTAGGAGGAGATTTGAAAGCCTAAAAGTTGTGGGGGTCTAGGTTTTCTATCTATTTTAAATGGTCTATGGGCTCAATCCTCATGCCCCCTTGGATCTTGCACCACAACCCCTCAAGGAGAGGGAATACGCTAGACAACTTTGAAGGCAACGCCCAAGCTGACTTTGTTTGCAAGCTTCATGAGAGGACAAGTTTATAGTTGCAATGTCGCTCCTAGAAATATTCTAGACGACACAATAAAGGCCATAAAGCTCTGTCATCTTGATTAGGTGCATTTCAAGAAGGGATAATTTCCAATTCGCTGTTAGTCCAAGTTGTAATACAAGAGTTTCGTTTGAGAATCATTTTGAGGTTGATTTTGGTGGAAATAAGTGTTAAAATAAAAACTAGAAATAAATTTGGGTTGTTAGATTGGAAAAATGAACGAACAAGATTAAAAATAGAAGAAAATATAAAAATAATGCATGCGTGTCTATGAACTTTTTAATTGCAATTATGTAAATATGTTGATAAATTCTAATTTATCTCAAAAATACCCTTATCTCTCTTCTCTTACATTCCCACAAATCCCCAAATACGTACACCACCGAAACACTTTTCTCCAAAGCTCCATTGAAGACACAAATATCAACCTCAAACTTTTATTGAAAACACAATCCTACTATAAGCTTCATTCTCCATTATTGAAGACAATAAAATGGTTTGCTTGGCTTGTAAATCATAAAAGAAGGTAAGAAACACAATCTCTATTTCGATTTTTGTAATTTTAGGTTTCAAATGTATTTCTAAGGTTCATTGAATCGATTTTGAATATGAGTTTAGATTGAAATTGTTTGAATTTGAGTTTTTATTTTGGATCTAAACTTAATACTACCTCCGTTCTATTCCACTTGTCCATGAGGCCTTAAATTCTTTTTCAGTTCTATTTGTCCTTGAAGCTATATTTGTGCAAGATTTTCCATTTGTACCCTTTCTATGTAATTAATACACTTGGGAAAAGTCTCTAAAAAAGAGAAATGTATAATGAATAAGGGTAATTAATAAGGGTAATTTGGTAAGATCATACCATGTCTTTATATGTGTGTATTAGGCCTTCATGGACAAGTAGGATAGAACGAAGGGAGTATGATATTATTTGAATTTGGGTGTTGATTTTGGATAATTCTTTGTATTTGAGTTTCAATTCTAGGGTTTGTAAGAAGGTGAGAAAAAATTCTATTGTGTTCAAATTTCATTTGATTCATGTTGTTCTAGCTATGTGGTTCATGATTCGTCATTTGTATTGTCTATGATACTTTATCTAAGTGTATTTTATCTATATGCTCATATACAATAGCTATGAGGTTCACATTTTGCTCTGTGAACATGGATAAATTAAACTAAGATTCTTTTTAATACATAGCTATACTTCATATTTAAAATTGTAATTTCCAAAATAGAGGAAATTTGATTTTTTTGTTTCTAAGGATCATAAAAGAATGAAAAATCATAGGTGAAATTGATGCATGTGGTTCGTAGAAATACAAATCCATAAATTAGGTTTCATGATTATGATGAGATGAGACATTGTGAAGAATGTGACGATGATAACTTATGAAAATGAGAAGAGAACATCGATTGAGCCTAAAAAGAATGAGACCATTGATGGTCAAGATTTGAGGAAGAGTAACAAGGTATTGAAAAGAATGAATTGAAGAAGGATTTTGTAAGGGCATTGAGTTACGTTGAATGTGTGAAGAAAGAAGGTTCGTTGAATAAGATTTGGAGTGATGTAATTATGTAGTTTTATGACGTGCAAAAGGTTTCCATGGAAGGTTCTTGCCTTGAGCCTAAGATCTCTGCTCGTGCAATATAGTGTATCCAAATATTTGTCGAAGTGGGAAAAATCTCCCTCATTTTCTGATGGTATAGAGTTGGGTTCACGTATAACATTGGAATGTTCATATATAATATTCCAAAAATTCATATTTATAATTTATCCATTTGAAAAATGTTCATTTCTTGTGTCTGATTTTGTCTTTCTTATTGCAAATTTCTTTTAGGCTCCTATCTCTCTTGATTGCTATTGTATTTGTTTTGGTCATTACAAACCTTTGTCAATATCTCACTCATCATCTTTGTTGATTTTGGTTTTTGTTTTGTGATGGATTTTGCTAGTTTTTTATTGTTGTTGATGACTTAAGGTATTGATGTTTTTCTTTCATTATTGTACACTTATTACTCCTTCTCGTTTGGAAATCAACTATATGTTGGCTACATTTTCAAAGTATTTAATTCTTTTCAGGTTTGCTTCATGTGGTGTTAATTTTGATGTGAATATCATTGTTGTTGAACTCCTTTATTTGTATTTTAACTCTTGTTGTCACCTCATCTCTGTCTGTTTTATTTATGCTCGTTTTAAATTGATTTTTCATAGCCTATTAACTCAAATGGTAGAGCAATTTGTTGATACACATGGATCTAGGTTCAAATCCTTCATAGGCTACATAGTGTGCTTATGATATTAGTTTAAAGTCAAGTTTTCTTGAATCTTGTATTCATGTTCAAGTTCATATATATTATCTTAACTTTCACATATTAACTTTGTATGTTCACATATTGACTATGATTGTTCACATAATCATATATTTTCCAACAAGGTACTTACATTTTTTGAATTCATCTACTAGCAAGTCTTTATTTGCAATTTCTCAGCATTGACTTTCTTAAGGACCTCCTTTACTACATTAAACTTGTTCAAAATCTCATTGAGAACGTCTCTTAGTTGTTTATTTCCTCCCTTTCTATAGTTTAAGAACTCGGTACAGGTTTAAAATGGTGGATTTTGTGTCAAATTTATGATGTTGCACATACCTTTTTCCATGTTCTTTAATATATTATTACTGTCACATTAACATATTGAATGTGTGTGCTTTTTATATTCAAATATTAAGGTCTTTATAATATAAATCATTCATGCCTAAAGTTGATTATGTATGTTCACGTATTCTCAAACAATGTCTTTATTTTTTACGAAGTCAAGTACTAGCATCTTAACAACTATAAAAGTTGTTCCTCTATGTCCAATAAATGCATCCTTGATAGGCGTGAAATGGTCGTGCAAATCACGGCTATGCAAAAGAATCCAAACTAAGAACCGTAGTCTTTAGGAAGTCCGGGTCGAATCCACAGGGAGGTTGATTTATCTTTTTATGTGAATTTTATGACAATTAAAGTAAAAGGGTTTTTAGAATTAAACTAACTATTGAGCATGCAAAAACTAGCAAAGCAAATAAAGTTTGGGTTTTTATCAATTTAGGGAAACACTTAGTCAACCAGAGATCCACATTCGTATGACAAGTTGATCATCGATTCACTCAATATCGCATGCATATGGAATTCCAATTCCTTTTCAAATATAATTAATAGCACAACCAGATACTATCAATCCTAACTAATTGAATAACCCTGAAACTATCAAGATTCAATTCAAAAGCAGCATTAAGAATAGGAATATAATCAGGATACAAATCTAGCATAAAACAACCAGCTTTTATACTAGAATGCAATGTAACTCTCTTCTGCAATAGACTAGCATAACCAGATACTAGTACAATGCAGTTTGCTACTATGAAATAGAGAAACTCAACCAATAATTTCTCTAGATCTAGCAATTGAGATTCAATATCAACAACCCTAGAAACTGTTGAAATCAATCACATAAACAATTCAAACAAGAGAGTAAAATAATTCCATGCAATAGATAAAGAGTAGAAATCTCACAACTGAAAGTCAAACGATGCTTCAAACTGTCTAACTAAGCAAAAGAGCTTAGTTCTCCATGAAAGGCTAAAAACTCTGAATGGAAAATACGATAATAATGTCTGAATGAGAGATGCAACTCTCTAAAACCTAGTATATCAAACTAGGTCTAAAAAGTCTATCCAAAAATACATATATCTCGGATCAAAGCTGACATAGGAAGAATCAATAGAAATAAAACACGTGGCACTCAAAAGATCTCCGCGTTGGCAGGGGCGGCGGGTGCCGCCGGTCTGGCGGCGGGTGTCGCCAGCAGCAAAACGCCGGTCTTCGTCTTCTCTTCAATTCAGCTCTAAAAACTCCAATAATATGTATCTTCGGGTCTTCTTCTTCCTAGATGTAGATAGCATATAAAGTACCTAAAAACACCATAAATTCATGCTAAAACTCCTCCTAAATACGCAATATAATTGTGTATATCAAACTCCCCCACACTTGAATCTCACTCGTCCCTGAGTGACTCAGAAAACTATCACTCATAAAATCTATAATCCCTAGATCATCAAAATGCAAGGAAGCTTACAAAGAGGAATAAAAGCATTCTCATGCAAGCTCAACACCACACCTAATCAAAAAAAATATAGCAAATAAGCTCCAACTACCTACCCTACTCAGCATCAACATAAGTGAGCAAATCATCATCAACATCAAAGCAACATAATGCTCAACTCAAACCACCAAACAATCCTCAATATCCATCAAAACATCAAACATCATACCACCAAAAACTAACCACTAACAAGTCCATCAAAAACACCAACTAAGAGAGTGAAAGTTTCCATAAATCTACACCTTATACCTCCTAATGAAAACCTACCCAAAACACTCCTATACTCCACTTCTTATGTCTCCTGCGCCGGTAAAAAGATAGTCCTAAAACACTCTTTTTTCTTTCATTCATTTTGCTTAGGCGCCTTTTCAGGTTTTCACCTAACACTCTCATTTCATTTTTCAATAATGGACTCACCAACTCACACCACTCGGAATTTATTTTTGCCAAGGCCTAGTGCCTGCCAGATTACCTGCTTATTACCTAGACCGCCCTTTCGGGTTTTCAGCCTATCCCAGGATTTTATTTGCCTTTTTTCAATTTTTATGGCTCTTTTTTTTAATTTTAATTTTTTTTATAGCATATCAATAATAATATAATTCCAACTCCCTCACACTTAAAACACACATTGTCCTCAATGTAGTAAAGACAAGATAAAATAAAGGGGAAGTAGAGAATAATACCACTATTGATCAGATGGCGGTGGTGGTGGTGGATACGGTGGATAGTCAGGATATGAGGGATAAGCGGGCCACACTCCCTGGAAAAACTGAGCCTGCTGCTGAAAATAGCTAGTCTGCTGCTGGAAAAACTGAGACTGATCCTGATGGAACTGATGGATCCGGTCTATAGAAGTAGACAAAGCAGACTGTTGAGTAAACATCTCATCCTGACGGACGGAAAGCTGACGCATCTGGCGCATCATATCATCCTGCCAGCTCAAACCAGTGTCAACTCCAGAAGTAGCAGGAATACTCATACCAGGAACATCCTCATGCATAACTGTGTCATCCTGAGGAAAAGTCTATGGAATAGTCGGTGGAGCAGATGGTGGAACAGATTGTGTAGCAGCAGAAGTAGAGCCGGGAGCTCTAGTAGGAACTGACAGTTGTCGGAGATCAAAGTGATGATACTCAGGTCCATAAGGTAAACCAGCAATGGGTAGAGGGATCTTAAAAGTACCCGTAGGAGGACCAAATGAGTAGGAAAACTGACCTCTAGCCTCAGTAATATATCCAGCATGCCTCAAATGCCTAATGTCACAAGTGAAAGTGGAAGACGCTCTCTGAGATGCTGGGGGAAAAGGAATGTTCAGAAATTCCCCCAAAATAGAAATCATACCACCAATAGCAATCTTGCACTTGGTCTGGCCCCTACACTTCTTGCAGCAAGTAAGAAACTGAGCTCTCCAATCTCTGATAAGCGTGCACTGAGGATTCAAGCTCCACATAGTCTCTAAATCAGTGTAAGAGACCTTGTTTGCCTCAATGTGGCCATACCAAGCCATCCTAATCACCTTATGAGCAATCCGTAAACAAGGATGAGACCATTTGTAATTCTTTTCTCATGCCTTGGGATCAAATGAATGAAAACCAGTAGTTTGATACCAAAAATTCAACTCCTCACTAGAAGCATCCCAAAGATCAGAAGTAGAAGACTGCTGAGTAATACCAAATGCCTCCTCAAGGCTAGCATAAGTCAATACATGTACTGAACCTCCTAACTGAAAAGAAATCCTACCATTCTCATGGTCATCCTCTAAAGTAATCAGAAACTCCCTAGTCCAGGTCGGGAATGTGGGAGCACTCTTAAAGAAAAAATTACCCAATCCAGCATGGGTCAACATCTGCCTAGTACAACTCTCCAATCCTAACTGCCTCATAGTAACAGGATCAAAAAATAGAGTAGTTACGATCTCCCGTCCCTCAATAATCTTCCTCCGAGCCTCATGGATCTTGGAGGTGGCGGATCTAGAACTCATAGCACGCTTCCTAGAACTCATAATCAACAGTATGAACTCGAAATGGGCAGAAAAGATGAGCAAATTGTCGGAAATACACGGAAAAAGGAAGCGGCGGGCAGCTGGACTCGCGACGAGCTCGAAGTTCCTGGCTGCGGGTGCCGCTTTTCTAGGTGGAGGGTGCCGCTGTTCTTGGCGGCGGGTGCCGCTGTTCTTGGCGGCGGGTGCCGCTGTTCTTGGCGGCGGGTGCCGCCTCGAGCTTTTTCGAAAAAATCTGCAGATCCGCGGCGGTCGCCGCGTGAAGTGAACCGAGGAAGGCGGCGAGGCGAGCGACGGTCTCGAGGACGACGAAGGTGGCTTCGGATCTGGTCGGATCTGGAACGGATCTGAACTTGGAAGATCCCCCTTTCCTCTCCTCTCTTTTGCTTTCAAAAACCTCTCTTTTTACAAAACCCTCAACTTTTTTTTATGAACCTTCACCCCCTCTTTTGTTTTTTTAACTCCCTCACAACTTCTGCACGCTTTTTATTTTTTTTTTCAATTTTTCAATTTTTTTATTTTTATTTTTATATTTTTTTTAAGGGTAAGATGGATTTACCTGTACGGAAAAGGCGGCGGGCGCCGCCGATTTGGCGGCGGGTGCCGCCGTGGTTACGGCGGTCGCCGCTGGAGTGGCGGCGGTCGCCGCTGCCACTTCGTAGATAAAATCATGAAAAAATAAATGGCGGCAGGTGCCGCCGTGTTTACGGCGGTCGCCGCCAATTACGTTGTCCTCCTTTGCTCCGTCCTGCAGGTTAGTCCACACAAAATAACGGAAAACCGAGAAAAAACAACTAAGCTAGAAAACAAAAATGAAAGAAAGTACCTAGGTCGGGTTGCCTCCCGACAAGCGCCTTATTTAACGTCGTGGCTCGACGTAATGCCAATTCATCAGTCTTCAGCGTCGGGCTTTGTTAGGACAACCTCCTCAATTGTGTCTTTGGTAAATCCCTCATGATACTTCTTCACTCTTTGACCGTTTACTTTGAATAAAGCATGAGTTTTGGAATCATAAAGCTCAATTGCACCATGGGGAAAGACTTGAGCAATCACATAAGGCCCTGCCCAACGAGATATTAGCTTGCCTGGAAAGAGTCTAAGGCGGGACTGAAATAAAAGGACTTTGTCACCAGCTGTGAAGTCTTTTCTTAATATATTTTTGTCATGCCAAGCCTTAGTCCGCCCTTTGTAGTGAATAGCATTATCATAAGCTTCAATCCTAGCCTCCTCCAACTCCTGTAATTGGAGCTTTCTAATCTCCCCAGCTTCTTCAAGTTGTAAATTGCACTTCTTGATAGCCCAATATGCCTTGTGTACCAACTCAACTGGGAAGTGACATGCCTTACCAAAAACCAACCTAAAAGGTGACATACCAATAGGTGTTTTGTAAGTTGTCCTGTAGGCCCATAATGCATCATCAAGCCTCTGGCTCCAATCTTTTCTGCTGGGAGACACCGTCTTCTCCAGAATAGATTTAATCTCCCTGTTTGATACTTTAGCTTGGCCATTTGTTTGAGGATGATAGGCAGTAGAAACTCTTTGGTTGACATGATACTTCTTTAACAGGGCAGTAATTGTCCTATTACAAAAGTGAGTTCCCCTATCACTTATGAGAGCCTTGGGAATTCCAAACCTATTGAAAATATGGGACTTCAAAAAATCTGCAACAACTTTGGAATCATCAGTTCTGGTGGCCTTCGCTTCCACCCACTTGGAAACGTAGTCCACCGCAAGCAATATATATATATTACCACTAGAGTTTGGAAAAGGTCCCATAAAATCAATACCCCAAAATCAAATATTTCACAAAAAATTAAACTAGTTTGGGGCATTTCATCCCTACTGGACATGTTTCCAACTCTTTGGCACCTGTCACAGGATTTACAGTAGTTGTGTTGCATCTTTAAAGATAGTAGGCCACCAAAATCCTGCATCAAGTACTTTCCTAGCAGTTCTTTGAACCCCAAAATGTCCCCCACATGCTCCAGAATGACAAAGTGTAAGGAGAGAATGTACCTCATTTTCTGGAATGCAACGGCGGATTACCTGGTCAGAGCAGTGCTTTCAAAGATAGGGGTCATCCCAGAAAAAAAATCTAGTTGTACTGCGTAGTCTGTCCCTCTGAGCTTTGTTGAAAGGTTGAGGGAATTCACCTGTGCTAAGGAAGTTCACCAAGTCTGCATACCATGGCTCTATGGTGCTCAACTTGAACAAGGACTCATCTGGAAAGCTTGCTTGAATCTGATTTTGAGGGGTGCTTTCTTCTTGAATAACTCCGCTGAGGTGATCGGCCACTAGATTTTCAGCACCCTTCTTGTCCTTGATCTCAATATCAAATTCACTGAGCAATAGGACCCACCGAATCAATCTTGGCTTTGCCTCCTTCTTTGTCAGTAGGTATCTCAGGGCAGCATGATCAGTATAAATGATGACCTTTGTTCCAAGGAGATAAGGTCTGAACTTCTCAAGTGCAAATACCACTGCAAGCATCTCTTTTTCTGTAGTAGAATAGTTCCTTTGTGCACCATTCAGGGTCATTGATGCATATTGAATCACATGAGAAGCTTTGGCTTCCTTTTGGCCTAGCACAGCCCCCACCGCATAATCACTAGCATCACACATTATTTCAAAGGGCTTGGACCAATCAGGAGCCTGGATAATTGGGGAACTTGTCAAGCGAGCCTTAAGATCATCAAAGGCTGCCTGACACTCAGTTGTGAACTCAAACAACATTTCTTTCTTCAACAGTTCGCACAGTGGTGCTGAAATCTTGGAGAAGTCCTTAATAAACCTGCGGTAGAAACCTGCATGGCCTAAAAAAGAACGAACTTCGCGCACATTAGTAGGATAGGGCAAAGATTGAATTACTTCAACCTTTGCCTTATCGACCTCAATACCCCTAGCTGAAACTATATGACCAAGTACAATACCCTGTTCTACCATGAAGTGACACTTTTCAGAATTAAGCACTAAATTAGTGTCAACACATCTAGCAAGTACCAAAGTTAAGTGATTTAGGCATGCATCAAAATTATCCCCATGTACAGTAAAATCATCCATGAATACCTCAATGAAATTCTCAATGTAATCAGAAAAGATGCTTACCATACACCTTTGGAAGGTCCCAGGGGCATTGCACAACCCAAATGGCATCCGACGGTAGGCAAAAGTGCCAAACGGACAAGTGAAAGTTGTCTTTGCTTGATCTTCAGGGGCAATGGCTATCTGAAAGTAGCATGAATACCCATCTAGAAAGCAATAAAATGCTCTGCCTGCCAATCTCTCAAGCATTTAATCAATGAAAGGAAGGGGAAAGTGATCCTTCCTAGTCACTGCATTCAGCTTGCGGTAATCAATGCAGACTCTGTAGCCTGTCTGCAGTCTTGTAGGGACCAATTCTCCTTGCTGATTCTCCACCACTGTAATTCCTCCTTTCTTTGGTACAACCTGTGTGGGGCTAACCCACTTGCTGTCAGAGATAGGGAAAATCATACCTGCTTGCAAGAGTTTCAGAACTTCTTTCTTCACCACCTCCATCATAGGTGGATTTAAACGCCTCTGTGGTTGTCTAGATGGCTTCTCTTCTCCTTCCAAAAGTATACGATGCATGCAAGTGGTGGGGATAATTCCCTTGATGTCAGCAATGGTCCAACCGATTGCTGTCTTGTATTCTCTTAGAATTGCCACTAGCCTGCATTCTTGATCTTTTGTAAGCTTGTTGGAGATGATCACTGGTAATGTCTCCTTGTCTCCAAGGAATACATACTTGAGGTGGTCTGGGAGTTGCTTTAACTCAATCACCGGTGCCTGCACAACAGAGGGAAAAAGCTTTTCCCTAGGCAGGGTTAATGGTAAAGGAGTTTTGCCAAGTGGCTCAAGAGGAAAGCTTATAATAAGCATCCATCTCGTTTACAATCTCATGTATATCAGTTGATAAAGTAAAATCCAAACTAGAATTAACAATAATAGATTGCACATCATCTAGTTGATTTTCATCAAAAACATCTTGTACCACAGGCTCAAGCATATCAATAGCATAGACAGAGTGATCATCAGAAGGCTATTTCATGGCTTCATAAATATTATAATTAATGATTTGACCATCAAATTCCATGGTTAAAGAGACAGTGCTCACATTGATTTTAGTATTGGCAATTTTCAGAAAAGGTCTCCCTAACAGAATAGGGATTGCATGATCATCATGTTCCATTTTGAGCACATAGAAATCAGCAGGAAAAGTGAGATCACCAACCATAACCAAAACGTCCTCTACAAAACCTATGGGACGAACATTAGACCTATAAGCTAGTTGAATTGAGATATTAGTGGCATGCATAGGTCCAAGTTTCAGAGATTCACAGAGAGTAGAAGGCATTACATTAATGGAAGCACCCAAATCTAGCATGGCTTTGTCAACTTTAGTACCTCCAATTGTAATAGGGATAGTAAACATACCTGATTCTCCGCACTTCTTAGGTAAGCGTTTTTGAAAAACAGCTAAAACATGCTCGCTTACCTTCACCTTCTTTTTGTTGTTTTTGTCCTGAATCCACTTTGTAGTGCACATCTGCTTCAAGAACTTTGCATAGTGTGGGACTGACTTGATCAAGTTAAGGAGAGGAATGTTGACCTCAACGTTTCTAAACATCTCGAACATGTCTTTGTCCTGCTTCAAGGGCTCTGTACGCTTTAATGCAGATGGAAACGGGGCAACTGGCTTACATTCAGGGAGAGGTTGAGATCTTTCTTCATAGGAGGCTTCAGCAGATAGGCGGCGGCGGCCATCAGAAGGGCGGCGGTCGCCGCTTGTTTCAAAAAAAATTGGTAATGGATCATCACCGTGGCGGCGGGCGCCGCCAATTAATTTTTGGTCGCCGCTAATTAATTCCAAATTGTCGTAGCTAAGCTCCCTTTGGCGGCGGGTGCCGCTGTCCTGGCGGCGGTCGCCACCGTTGTCTTCGACAGATTCTTCCACTATTTCGCCTTCAAGTTGTTTCCCACTCCTCAAAGTGACAGCACTGACATTACGAATATTCGGGTTGACTTCTGTTTGAGAAGGAAGTTTACCCGAATCTCTTGCTTCCAGTTTGCTTACAGCTTCAGAGATTTGACTCATCTGTCGTTCCAGGTTGTGAATGCTGGCTAATGTAGTATCTTGGAACTTCGTTTGATTCTGAGTCAGTTGAGCCATACTATTTTGATGTTGAGCCATATTATTTTGAAGAGTGAGATTACTTTGCACCAACATCTTCATCATGTCGTCCAAAGAAGTAGCGACATTGTGATTCTGTCCTTGAGGCCTTGGAACATATGGCTTAACTTGTTGAAACTGATCTTGTTGCTGCTTTGACTCAGTCTCTCTCCACCTGAAGTTCTGATGATCTTTCCATCCAGGGATGTAGGTGTTTGAATAAGGGTCATTTCTTGGCTTCATTTGATACCCTCCAACTGCATTCACTTCCTCTTGTAGTGTAGGACATGAATCAGTCGGATGAAAGGCGTCATTACAGATTCCACACGCCTTAACCTGTTGAGCAGTACCCTTCAGCTTCAACCGCCTCACTTCTTCTTTCAGCACATCAAAGTCAGCTTGATCGATTTTAGAGTGAGAGTTGACGGCTGACAAGTTTTTAGAACCTCTTCCAGTGTATTGCCTAGATTCATCAGCCAACGTAGAAAAGATGTCTAGAGCCTCATCATAGGTTCTTTTCATGATGTTTCCACCACAAGAGAAATTGACCCATCGCCTGTCTTCCTCACAAAGTCCTCCATGGAGATAGAGAATAAGATCATGATTAGCATAACCATGGTAGGGACAGCTCTTTACCAGCTTCCTGAAGTGCTCAAAATATTCATAAAGCGACTCGTTGGGGAATTGCTCTATGTTACAGATTTGCTTCTTGATTTGGTTGGACTTGATTGCAGGGAAGTATTTGTCCAGAAACAACTTCTTCAAGTTCACCCAAGTAGTAACGCTTCCAGGGGGTAGAGCATGATACCAGTCTTTAGCGGATTCCTTCAGAGAAAAAGAAAACGCTCTCAGCCTCATCTGTTCTACAGTAATATCAGAGGGACACATGCTGGTGCAAACGTCAAGGAACTCATCAAGATGTTGAATGGGATCCTCAAGTGGAGTTCCGTTGAATTTTGGGAGTAAATGGACTACTCCTGTCTTGAGCTCAAACTTCACCCCATCACCAAGGGCTGGTAATTGCACTGCACGCGTAGGCTGATTCAGATTAGGAGCTGTCAAGCTCTCAAGAGTAACTCGCTCACCCATTGTTCAGATTCCTTGCAGTAGTGCACGAACAGCTCGACGAGTTCTGAAAATAGTCCGTTCAATTTCTGGATCAAAAACAAGTGGTGAATTATTAGTAGCACGGGTGTGAACCATAAGAAAGGTTCACACCAAAATTGGCACAAAAATTACACAAAAGACAATTATTGCCTCCCCGGCAACGGCGCCAATTTGATAGGCGTGAAATGGTCGTGCAAATCACGGCTATGCAAAAGAATCCAAACTAACTAAGAACCGTGGTCTTTAGGAAGTCTGGGTCGAATCCACAGGGAGGTTGATTTATCTTTTTATGTGAATTTTATGACAATTAAAGTAAAAGGGTTTTTAGAATTAAACTAACTATTGAGCATGCAAAAACTAGCAAAGCAAATAAAGTTTGGGTTTTTATCAATTTAGGGAAACACTTAGTCAACCAGAGATCCACATTCGTATGACAAGTTGATCATCGATTCACTCAATATCGCATGCATATGGAATTCCAATTCCTTTTCAAATATAATTAATAGCACAACCAGATACTATCAATCCTAACTAATTGAATAACCCTGAAACTATCAAGATTCAATTCAAAAGCAGCATTAAGAATAGGAATATAATCAGGATATAAATCTAGCATAAAACAACCAGCTTTTATACTAGAATGCAATGTAACTCTCTTCTGCAATAGACTAGCACAACCAGATACTAGTACAATGCAGTTTGCTACTATGAAATAGAGAAACTCAACCAGTAATTTCTCTAGATCTAGCAATTGAGATTCAATATCAACAACCCTAGAAATTGTTGAAATCAATCACATAAACAATTCAAACAAGAGAGTAAAATAATTCCATGGAATAGATAAAGAGTAGAAATCTCACAACTGAAAGTCAAACGATACTTTAAACTGTCTGACTAAGCAAAAGGGCTTAGTTCTCCATGAAAGGCTAAAAACTCTGAATGGAAAATACGATAATAATGTCTGAATGAGAGATGCAACTCTCTAATATCAAACTAGGTCTAAAAAGTCTATCCAAAAATACATATATCTCGGATCAAAGCTGACATAGGAAGAACCAATAGAAATAAAACACGTGGCACTCAAAAGATCTCCGCGTTGGCAGGGGCGGCGGGTGCCGCCGGTCTGGCAGCGGGTGCCGCCAGCAGCAAAACGCCGGTCTTCGTCTTCTCTTCAATTCAACTCTAAAAACTCCAATAATATGTATCTTCGGGTCTTCTTCTTCCAAGTTGTAGATAGCATATAAAATACCTAAAAACACCATAAAGTCATGCTAAAACTCCTCCTAAATACACAATATAATTGTGTATATCAATCCTCTTAATAATTCTACCAATATTAAATTGTAACTAATATGTAAAAAAATTTTTGAAGAAAATTAAATAAATACTTATAATTGCCTATTCATTTTTTAAGTGATTCTAATTTCTGTATTTCAAAATAAAATATAATAATGAACAATAATTATGTTTTATAAAGTAAATGAAACATGCAATATTATTATCAATTATCCATAATTTTATATGCACAAGAATCACAATAATCTAAATCTTAAAAAATAGTTAAAAAATAAACTTAAAATGGGCTATAGTTTAAGTATAAAATGAAATTAATTATTGGATTGTCAAATTAGGACGTGAAAGAAATTCATATATCTTAAATTAGTATTCATTGATCAATTAAATGATCAAATAATTTATGTCAGTACATTTTTTAATATTTTATTTTGTTTCTAGTATACAATTTTTTTTAATATTTCATAAGAAAATTAATTAATATGCTTAATCACATCACATGCTATGATAGCTAAAAGTCCAAATATTAAAGAAAATAACACATGATATAAATCTTGTCCCATCCAACGGACGGGTTAGCCCTCTAGTTCAAGCCTAAAGTTGTACTTTATCAGCCTTAGATTTCATTCAAGCCTTCATTTAAATTCGAATACCTTCCTTTAATGCACTAAATCACATTTCTAAAGTAGGTTTGATATCACCAACAACTGAGAACAAAATACGAAAGCTAAACTTAATAACGAAACATAAATATGACTATACTCAATATTAATGTCATCAACAATATCCACAGTACATTCATTAGACAATTCACCTCTCACTTTAACTTAGGTTAAAGAATAAACTGCAATAAAGGAATAATGAGAGAAAAATCACTTGAGTAGAATAGGTTCATAATATACTACTTTATGGTTCAAACAAAAATATATGAGGTTCATATAATATAAAATTAAGTTCCAACTTAAACATGTATAATAGAAGTAGTTTTCTACTCTTGGAAGCTCAAATTAAATGAAGATTGGTTGTTTTGAGACTTTTCTTCTTCTAAACTCAATGAAGACGCAAAGACATTGAGAAGATTATAATGTTAAATGCTTGCAAATCATGATTATGTGCATCAAGACCTTATGTATTTTAATGCTTTGTTTACAATTGTAAGAAGCTCTGAACTCTTAGGACTTTCATCAAACAATTTATGTGCATCTCATAACTCATACATCACAACATTATAGAACTAAAAAAAAAACTATGAAGGATTGTACAATGACAAACAACAGGAAAACAAAGATTAATTGAAATTTGTTATCGATTCGAACTCATATTTATGCTAATTCGACTCTAAAGGTGAAATCGATTAAAAAAGAGTGATAAATAACATTCAAAAAGAATAAAAAAAAGTACCTAAACTTGAATCCATTAAGAAGGAAAACAAAGAAGTGACGATTTCAATGTTCAAAAGGAAAGAAATTTGGTAAAGAAGTTGGATGGAAAAAAAAATTCAGTGCAATCTCCATAGACATGGTTGGAGGAGTTGGAGAAGAACAGTTAGTGAGAAAAAAGACAAAAATGACCCTCAAGCTAAAAAACAAAAAAGGAACGCATGGACATCTACACTGTCCAATCTTCTAGATTCAAAGACCACCAAGTAAATCTAGTTTTCACATTTATATAAAATATTCGGGTTTCTCTATTTGGGCTCTTCTAATAGTTTCCTTTCCTTTTTCTTTCATGTGGGCGAAAGCCCAAATTCCTTTTCCTCTTGCAGTTGAGCTGGCAACCCTTCATTTTCTTCTTTTCTCTTTTTCTTCTTTTCTTCTTTCCTATTCTCCCCAAATTTACTTCTCCTCTTGCTCTGCCTGTCGCGTCACCAGAGAAGGAGAGCGACCCTATCCTCTCGTTCATCTCTCTCTTTTTATTGTCGCTCAAACCACTCATCCACCTACCTTGATTCTTCTCATATTAGTCTCTCTCCGATGCTGGGTTCCGTTTCCTACTACTACCTTCACTAGGCACTCCTTTGTTTCTTTTCTGACAAATTCGTAATGACGAACAACTGCCCCACCACCCCTACTGCAAACTTGTCGGTATGTCAATAACCCCCTATCGTCCCACCTTAGCTTCCTTTCTTTTTCTTGTCTTACGCTTAAATAAAAACCTAGCGTAGTGGTGTCCCTTCCTGTTGAGCAAGTCTTCGTAGGGTTCCACCACCGCTTGCAGGTCTTGTGTGAGAGGTGTTTCTGAGCGTTGCAAGCGCCAAACCCTTCGTTGTTACCGACTAGTTGATCATGAGTGCTATAGTTGGGGCCACCGGTGGAGCCTCCCGTTTTCTCCTCTGTTGTGGTGAGTTGTTATGGTGAAGTGAGATTAATTAGGGAATTTTATTTTATGATTAAAGTGGTGTAGAAGTTTAATTTTGGGGGCGTACGATCTTCATGTTTGATCGTTTTGGGCTTAAAGTGTTCGAATAGTGAGGAAGTTATTTCAATTGATGATGTAAGTTTTTAATGTAAAGTTGGATGTTTTGTTTAAATTTGAAGTAAGCAGGTTTTGTTAGACTAGTTTAATACCCATCCTGCATGAGATTACTATAATATTTAATATTTTTATAAAGACTCAATTATCAAGTACGTTTATAAGTTTAGAAAATTGCATTTTTTGAAAGAGAAGGATGGAAAATGTGAAAAATCCAATAATTTTCATCTATAATCCTCAAGTTAATATAGAAGAAAGTACAATGCATGTTTTGAACAAATAATTATCCATCCGTTTAGTACATGTACATGATCCCAAATTTCAATCAATATAGTTAACTAGATAAAAATTATGCACTATAATTTCTTTGTTGCGCTCGAGTGACTGAACTCGTAAAATAAGCACAAATTAATCAACAATAGAGAAATTAATATTGTACATAAAATTATTCTTTACATTAAATATTGTATGATGTAAAATATCAAAAAACAATTACAAAAAGAGGGTACTTTATTTGAAGGGTTAATCTTCTCATTATATAGAGAAGATATGTTTTGAACATAAATAGGAAGTAGTGATGTTCGTGTTTTTAGTCTAGTTTTCGGTGTGTTTCTTAGTTTTTTTGGTTTAGTTTTTGTTGGTTTTAGAGTTAGTATTGTGTGTTTTTCAATGAGTTTGAATATTTTGTGAAAAGTATAGAAGCTACTCTGTTTTGTGTCTTTTTGTAAGGTTTTAAGAAGGAAGGAGCACTTTTCGAGCTGAGTTGAAGTCTTGTGGTAGAAGGTGGAATACATGGAAGATAAGGAAGAAGATTGCATGAGAAGATCAAGTTAGAGTCCAAGTTAAACCCGACAAGAAGTTCAAGAAAAGCCAAAACAGAGGCTCGTTAACGATCTTGTGAAGTTCATTAACGAGGCTGAAAGATAGAATTTTTGAAGGGAATCAGCAAAGTCTACCGACCCTGTACGGGTCGTTAACGAGGGTCCCATTTCGGTAGAGGCGTAGCCGACTTTTAGTTTTTATATCTTTTATCTTGTTATTTTTTATGTAGGGTAAGTTTTATCTTTTAGCCTTTTTAATGGATAGTTTCTTAGTATAAATACCCTTGTTCTAAGCCAAAACAAGGGGGGAGTCGTACTAGTTTTAGGAGAAGTTGAGGAGAGAGAGAGAGAGAGAGAGAGAGAGAGAGAGAGAGAATTTGGGGTCGGTGATCGGATCTTGCTCGGTGTTCATAGTGTGTTTTTGGATTCAATGAAGTTTGTAAGACGATATTTTCTTTTCAATTTCAAGTAAGTTTGATTTTTGATTTTAATGTCTTCTTTAATTAAATTTGTTTGTTTTATTTCAATCAAGAGCGAGTAGTCTTCTTAACTAGGATCGGGGTTGAAACCCGACATAGTTGAGCATGTTTGAATGAGTAAGTTGATGTTTTGAATGCCTTTTATCTATTGAATTGCTTGTTGTGCTTATGCTTAGACGATGGTCGAAGTAATTTGAGTTTTCATCATTGATCGAAAGAGAAAGTTGAGAATTTGAATGTTGATATTGTTCGATAACTAAAGTTTCGAGCTTCGGATTCAAAACAAGTGATAGAGTAAATTGATTTATCAAAATTGATTGATTTGCTTGTTAGTCAGCAAAAGTTGATGAATTTATCTTTAAAGTCATGATCTTTATCTTCATATGAGTTTTTATGCATAGCTATGTCTTGGTAACACTTGTCCTAGATCTTTTTATTCATCGATTTGCTTAGTTTTGCTCTCGTTCTCATTCGTTACCGAGTTATCATACCCTCAATACCGAACCAGCGTTTGAGTCGTTAGTTGTTATGTGTTCGTAGTTTTCTGAAAGCCTCTCAACCTTGTCAAGAATGTGGTTCTTCTGCCCATATTACTTCTGCTTGCACTAACATCGAGCAAGTAAGAGCCGCTGATAATTTTGACAGCCAAACAACATCAGACATGGGGCCACCAAAATTCGAATTCAATCTATGCAGTGCCTCCACCGGATAGACGACCTGCGCCATATCAACCCCCAGGCTACCAAGAGCCACCATCCTGGGTACAAGGTTTACAAGAGGGTATTAATGCAGTTCAGTGCCATATCGACTCACAACTAGGGAACTTGGTCGCACAGATTCCAAGACCGCAAGGGCAACTCTCGGGCCGCCCCGAGGAGAACCTGTAATATACGCTCTTTTTAATAAAAAGATATTACTTTTATTCTTCATTGTAATATCCTTGATTTTTTTTTAATGTTTCTCGAAATTCGTGCCGAGATTTCTTAGCTATTAAGTAATCTCGTTTCTTAATGGAATGAAGATAGACTTGTAAAAGTTTTGATCTTATCCATTATCTTCTAGATATGTGTGCATGCCTATCTTATCTTTTTGATATGTGTGCATGCCTATCTTATCTTATAGATATGTGTGCCATGCTTATCTTTCTCCCTAAATTTTTGTGCCATATCTTCTAGATTGGCGTGTCTTGATCTTTATCTCTCATACAAACCGAATTGTATTTGTCTTCTTCCATCCCCTCTATATAAAGCCGTATTTTCACTTCCATCTTACTCATCCGCCTTCTTTCATTCTTCTTCTTCATTACAATTCTTCTTTGCCTCGTCGGCCACCCTACTCAACCATGAGCCACTAGTCGTCGACCACTAGCACTAGCCCGCACACACCGCGTGAGCTACCTCCACCCCTGTCGACGTTGTAATCTTCTTTGGAGCCTCCATTGGATATCTCACAGCTGTCATGTTGCCCTTGATTGATGCCGTTACGATCGTGATGTTGCCTCGCTTTGAAGGTTGCATCGTTTTGCATGCTGCCTTGGTTTGCATAAAAGCAAGTCCCGAAAACATGTTGTTAGCTCGAGTCTTGGATACATGTCATTTGTGATGGAACTAATTGCCTTATGAAGAGTTATCTCGTATAAGGCAAGTGGACGGCTCTCTCTTGCCCTTTTAATTAAAAGTGAATTTGTATTTCCGTTTAATATATCTCTTAATTGTTGGGAACACTTGTTTGCTAAATAACTGAACTTAGGTTTATTTATTGCTTAGATTTAACGATTGTTGGTTATTTATATTATTATTTGTACTGTTAGTACTGTTCAGGGCTGTTGATTGTGCTCTTATGTGATTGGAGATTCTCCTTTGAGATCTCTTTGTTGTGGATAATTTTAGAACATGGATTATGGGTTTTGACTCGCTAATCTCTTTATAAAATATGTATATGTGTAGAAAGTAAAGACACAAATGTGCCTACTGTTCTCCTTAATACTACCCCATGTTAAATTAATATAAACAGGGATAGCGGATTTTTACTCGTATATCTCTTTATAACATGTTAGGAGGTATACTTGGTATCGGCTCCTAACCTTTGTATTATGTGTAGAAATTAGTGACATGCAATATGCCTACTGTTCTCCTTAATACCTCGGGTCGTGACTCTGCCTGCTCTATCGATAAGAGGGTGTTTGCACTCTAGCTAAGTGCACTAATATACGAGGTCTGAAATATTGTCCTTCATATTCCGGCTATGTGCGAGCCAACTTAAAAGTCTTTAACTAAAGTGAATAGTTTTATGACTTATGAGAAGAAAAAGTGCCCAATGCACTATTATTAAATGAACTTAGTTGTGGTCCGGATAAGAGTCGGATGTTTTTGACTCTTGTATGTGTGGTAGTATAGTTCTCAACAAATCTCTTAAATTTTGTAGGAGCCACATACTTGGTATCCTATCTTAATCTCGAATTCTATTATTTCTTTAAACTTCTTCCTGAAAACGCTAGTTGTTGGATCATCTACCGACTGTTGTTCGGATTCCGATGCTACATGTCTAGTCTTTTCATGAGAACCAAGCCCTATTCTTTCATTTGCTTAGTCACTTGAAAGACTAATACCTGATGTTCGCATATTTAGTATAGGTTTTGATAGGTTTTCTTTGTTTATTAGGTTTAGTTTTGTTTAAATTTAGGTTTAGTTTTGAGTATTTTTAGTTAGTTTTGCATAAATCTATGAAAAGAGTGGAATCTACACTATTTTGTGTATTTTGCAGGTTTTAGCGAGAAAAGAAGGCTAAATGGAGCTAAATTTGGAGCATCACAGTGAAGGACGGGAGAGTGCAAGATTTAAGAAGTCAAAGCTTAAGAGTACAAGAGGAGGTGTTGAAGAAAACAAATCCCAGGATCGTTAACGAGGCTGTGAAGGGTCGTTAACGAGGCCACGAAGAGAAAGATTTCGAGTATTATTTTTATTATTCACCGATCCTGAGCGGGAATTTATTTCCGTATCGGTTGAGTATCTTTTTTAGAATCTTTATGGGTTATTAGAATATGTATTTTAGGGTTTAATATCTTTCTAGATTTTATTTCTATTTTTTAGAGATTGTTTCTATCTTTTTAGGAAACTTTTTATCTTTTAGCCTTTTTAGTTTTTTAGGATTTTTTATAGTATAAATACCCTTCTATCTAGCATAGAAAGGGGGGAGTCAAATTAGAGAGCGAGAGGCTGTTTTTTGAGAAGATTTGGAGGAAGGCCGAAAGAGAGAGAACCGGATCGGAAGTCGGTGACGAGGTTCGGTAGACGACGGTTTCCGAGGTTCGTTGATCGAGTTTGTTCGGTGAATGTTTTGTTTAGTTTTCTTCTGAATCTCTGTACGACGATATTTTTGTTATTAATTTAAGTTTGAGTTTTGTTTCAATGTTTGTTTTTATTGAAGTTTTTAGTTTCTTAATCATGAGTAGTGAGTAGTCTATTTTTCTAGGGTCGGGGTTAAGCCCGGCATAGTTGAGCATGTTTGATGAGTAAGATTGTGTGTTGAATGCCTTTTATCTTTTATTGAGATTGTTTGTTGTGCTTAATACCGAAACGGAAGTTGAGGTAATTTGAGTTTTAACTTGATTGAAAGAGAAAGTTAGTAACTTGAAGGTTGATATTGTTTGAAAACGAAAGTTTCAAGCTTTAGATCCAAAACAAGCAATTGAGTTAGTTAGTTTATGAAAGTAGATTAATTTACTTGTTAAGTCAATGAAAATTGATGACTCTATCTATTTAAAGGCATGATCTTATCTTCTTACGAATTCTTATGCTTGGCTATGTTGTGGTGTCCCTTATCCTAGATTTTTGTTTTAAATTGAATTATTTTTGGTAAATCTTCGTTGCTGAGTACTTGCCTCAGTACCGAGTATTAATTGGAATTTAATTAGGTCGTTATTTGATATTTTTGTGTACGGTGGTTCGGTAACGATCCTGACAAGGTCATTAACGAGGCATCTCGTGAGTGTTGTGTTTTATTTTGTTTTATTTTTATTAGATTGATAGACAAACAACCTTGCTTCCTGTGGAACGATCCTGACTCCACTGTACTCAGCGGGGTCTTGACTTAGAAATTTATTTGTTGGCCGAGAATACCCTTTCAACAAATTGGCGTCGTTGCCGGGGAAGCAACGAGTTGTTAGTTTATCTTTGGGATCGGGAATAGCCCGACCCCGTTTTTGTTTTTAATTTTTGTTTTCTTTGTTTGTTTTCTCAATGTATGCCGGTAGGACGAAGAAGGCTTCAGTTTGATAGCTCCAGTTATTACTCAGAACCCGAACGTTCCCTGCACCGACGACTCCGAAAAACCGAGCCATGGCCACAGCTGAAGAGATGGCTCGAGAGTTAGAGATCCTCCGGACCCAGATGGAGGAACTGAAAGCCGAGAAGGACGGCGCAGACGCAAACAAGGATCGACTGCAAGAAGAGCTAAATGCCTATCCAAGGAATGCCAAGCAATACATGCATCCGGAACTGAGGGTGCCAGAATCTCCTATTGTGCTTCCTGCGATAGAGAAACCTTTTGAGATCAAGTCTCAATTTATATCCTTAATCAAACGGGCTCAGTTTGAAGGGAAACCTGCTGAGTGCCCTATGGAGCATATTAGAAATTTTCTTGATTTATGTGACACCATAGCTGCTGAAGGTGTCTCGCTAGAATATGTTCTGTTAAAAGCTTTTCGATGGTCACTTACTGGAAAGGCCCTGAACTGGTTAGAGAGCCTACCTTCTAAGTCTATCAGGATTTGGAAAGCTTTGTATGATCAATTTCTTACAAAGTTTTTCCCTCATGCTAAGACAACGGAGTTAAGGAAACGCATCACCTCTTATCACCAGTTGCCTAATGAAACATTTGTTGAAACATGGGAAAGATTTAAAGAGATGCTTAGACAATGCCCTACTCATGGGCAACCTTTATATGTATTGCAAGAAATCTTTTTCCAAGGTATCAACGCGGAGACCAAGAACCGCATCAACACGCATACTGCGTGCGGTTTTATAGAGATGAACCCGACAGAGGCGTGGGAACTGTTGGACAAGCTGGCAAATTACGATGCTATGTACGGAACCCAGCAGGCTCCACAAACTCAAAAACGTCTCTATGTGCCCAACCGAGATGAAGTTGACCCCGATGTTAAAAATCAATTCTTACAAGATGAGGTCAACCGTTTGAGGAAACAGGTAAGTTTTCTGAAATCCTCTCAATCATGTCAAGAATGTGGTTCTTCTGCGCATAGTACTTCTGCTTGCACTAACATTGAGCTGGTTAGAACCGCTGAGACAATGGCTGAGATGCATTACATGAGAGGACCCTACAGGAACCAGCCTAATTATAATGACAGGTCAAACAACTATCAACCATGGGGCAATCAGAATACAAATCACAATTACGCAGGGCCCCCACAAGATAGACGACCTGCACCATATCGACCTCCAGGCCATCAGGAGACGCCATCATGGGTTCAGGAGATTAAAGAGAGCATCAACGGAGTGAACAACAAGGTTGATGACGTCCAAGCAAAGCTGAACCGACAGGATAAAAGATGGGGAGAGTTCGATATTTGGAAGAGGAGCGTTGATTCCCAACTAGGAGACCTTGCTGCACGGATTCCAAGACCACAAGGGCAACTCCCGGGCCGTCCCGAGGAAAACCTTAGAGGCCAAATAGCAGCGGTACACCTCAGAAGCGGGAAGACACTACCGGAGAGAGTTCAAGCTGAAGAGAAGGAGGAAAAGGACCTCACAAAACAGCTCGTTAACGAGCCAACGAGAGCAAGTACCGAGCCTACAAGCCAGGATGACGAGGCTCCAAGGATTCCTGACGATCCTAACCCAAGTAAGTCTACTAATCCGAGCCTTCCTCTCAATCCCAGGGTAGTTAACGACCCTATCAGGATCGGTAACGACCCGCCGAGGATATCCGTCGACCCCAATGTCGACCCGGTACTCTCACCTCTCGAGCCTAACTTGGTTCCGAGAATGGTGAAAAGTCTTCCATTTCCAACTAAGAAATCTATGGACTCTACTGAGAGTAAGTTCAAGCGTTTTGTTAAAATTCTTCAGGGCATTAATATTTCCATCCCATTCGCTGAGGCCCTAAGCGAAATGCCGGCTTACACAAAATTCTTGAAAGATATTCTTAGCAGGAAAAGATCTATTACAGAGCTGCAGGATGAGGTCAGATCCATAGCTCTTTCGGAAAAGCTTGGAGATCCCGGGAGGTTTGCAATCACAATCGGCATAGGCAACCACAAGTTCAAAGCTTTATGCGATCTTGGTGCCAGTGCTAGTCTTGTTCCACTCTCAATATGGTCTAAAGCCAATATGGGACCACTAGAGCCTGTCAACATGCGACTTTATATGGCAGACGGATCTTGCATCAAACCAACAGGGCTGCTAGAAGATTTCCCAGTTCAAGTGGGTAATTTCTTTGTTCCTAATGACTTCATCATGATGACAATGCCCGAAGATCCAGTTGTACCTATTATTTTGGGAGACCATTTCTCGCCACAGCAGGAGCTATAATCGATGTTAGGAGAGGACTCCTAACTTTGGAAATTGGGGATGAAGTGACGGAATTCCGATTCAAACAATCCAGGGAGTCCGACAAAGCTGAAGTCAAGATGCTCTACACCCACGAGGAGATCATTGAATGTGGAGACCCCATCGGAAGATCAGAATGCAATGACGAAATTTCAGGGCAAAGATGGGCAGAAATAACCACTGCAGTCTTAGTAATGAGTCCTCCAGCATCGTTACCGATTCTCCTGGCAGAAGATGCAGGGTCGTTAACGACCCACCCAGGTTCGTTAACGACCCTAGCCGAAGATGGCGAGATCTCAGCTTTTGAATGCTTTCATGAAGTGTTGAAGACGGAACCAGAAGAGCCCATTCTAATCCCTGCCGAACTGTCCCCAACACTTAAACCTTTGCCAGATTCCCTCAGGTATGAATTCCTTGGTCCTAATTCTACTCTACCTGTCATCATTAATGCTGGATTAAAAGATGAAGAAGTAGGAAAACTCCTGAGTGTGCTTAAGATGCATAGAAAAGCCATAGGCGACTCCCTAGATGATATAACTGGCATATCCCCTTCTCTTTGCATGCATAGGATTTACATGGAGGACAATCATAGACCCACCATAGAGCATCAACGTAGATTAAATCCTAATATGAAGGATGTAGTTAAAAAGGAAATTATTAAATTACTTGATGCAGGGATCATATTTCCTATTTCGGACAACCAATGGGTGAGTCCGGTCCATGTAGTCCCTAAGAAAGGGGGGATGACGGTGATAGAAAATGAAAAGGGAGAGCTTATTCCGACTAGAACCACCACTAGTTGGAGAATGTGCATTGATTATAGGAAGCTCAATAGTGCTACTAGAAAAGATGATTTTCCGCTTCCTTTCATAGATCAGGTTTTAGAACGCTTAGCCCAGCATGATTACTTTTGTTATTTAGATGGCTATACCGGCTTTTGGCAGATTCCCATTCATCCTGATGACCAAGAGAAAACAACCTTTACATGTCCCTATGGAACCTTTGCTTACAAAAGAATGCCATTTGGGCTTTGCAATGCCCCTGCTACTTTTCAAAGATGTATGATGGCTATTTTTTCAGATATGATAGAGGATATTGTAGAGGTTTTTATGGATGACTTTTCTGTTTATGGTTCTTCATTTGATTCCTGTCTTGCTAACCTTGCACGAGTGCTTAAGAGATGTGAAGAAACCACTCTTGTACTTAATTGGGAGAAATGTCATTTTATGGTTCAAGAGGGGATAGTACTAGGACACCTTGTCTCTAAAAGAGGGATAGAAGTAGATAAGGTGAAAATTGAGCTTATTGAAAAACTACCTCCTCCCTCTTCTGTACGAGACATTAGGAGTTTTTTAGGGCATGTTGGCTTTTACAGGCGATTTATTCAGGATTTTTCTAAGATAGCTAAACCTTTGACTAACCTACTAATGAAAGATGCAGTGTTTGAGCTATCTCCAGAATGTCTTGAAGCATTTTACAGGTTAAGAGTTGCCCTTGTGTCTGCCCCCATCATGCAGTCCCCAGACTGGACATTACCCTTTGAGATCATGTGCGATGCCAGTGACTATGTAGTTGGCGCAGTTTTAGGGCAACAGAAGGACAAGAAACTCCACGCCATTTACTACGCCAGTAAGACGCTGGATGAGGCACAGAGTAAGTATACCACAACGGAGAAGGAATTCCTTGCTGTGGTATTTGCCTTTGAAAAATTCCGGTCCTATCTTGTTGGATCCAAAGTGATTGTTTATACTGACCATGAGGCCGTTAGATACTTAATGGCTAAAAAAGATGCCAAACCTAGATTGCTTCGTTGGATGCTCTTACTGCAGGAATTTGATCATGAAATAAGAGACAAAAAGGGAGCAGAAAATCTAGTGGCGGATCACTTGTCCAGGTTGCCAGTTGAGCATATCACCGAGTCCAATAATGAGGTACCAATAAATGATTCCAGACCCGACGAACACCTCCTGCTGAATGAAGTCAAACTCTACAAGACCTCGTTACCGACCCCTTCAGGATCGTTAAAGAGGTGCCGAGGCTGGAAGACACAAATAAAAAGGGAAAATGTTCAAGTTAGGTCGACAATCAAGCCAATGGGGTCGTTACTGAGCTACGGGAGGTCGGTACCGAGGTCAACATATGGAAGCCTAGCTCGTTAACGACCCACCCAGGTACGATTTCTGAACCTAAGTCTTCTAAAATAAAATTCACCCCCTCCCCTTCTTCAATTTCTTCTTCCTCTATATCAATCCATGCTATTAGAGGGCCAAAAGCTCCTTGGTTTGCGGAGTTCGCTAACTATCTGGTAGGAGGCGTAATTCCCGAGGGCCTTCCCCCACAAAAGAAGAAGAAATTTCTCCATGATGTGAAACAATACTACTGGGACGATCCTTACTTGTTTAAACAAGGAAGCGATCACCTCTTTAGGCGTTGTATCCCAGAGGAGGAGATTGAAAATGTGATCCGTCAATGTCACACACTTCCAACTGGAGGTCATGCAAAAGGATTCAAGACTACTGCGAAGATTCTTCAAAGTGGTCTCTATTGGCCCACCATGTTCAAAGATGTGCAAGCTTATGTGACAGCATGTGATGGATGTCAACGCTCAGGCAACATAACTTGGAGACATGAAAATCCACTAACTGGGATATTAGAAGTTGAGCTATTTGATGTATGGGGTATTGATGTCATGGGACCGTTTCCCGCCTCAGGACCCTACAAGTACATCCTAGTTGCGGTTGATTATGTTTCCAAGTGGGTGGAGGCTGTTGCTACAAGGACTAACGACGCCAAGACTGTTGCTAAATTCATCAAGACCAATATTTTCCCCAGATTCAGCGTTCCAAGAGTCCTTATCAGTGATGGTGGCTCCCATTTTATTGAGCGAAGTTTTGAAGCCCTTTTGGCTAAATATGGGGTATCTCATCGGGTGGCAACACCCTATAATCCCCAAACAAGTGGCCAAGTTGAAGTTTCAAACAGGCAAATAAAGAGCATATTGGAGAAGACAGTTTCCCGTTCTAGAAAGGATTGGTCTTCCAAATTGGATGACGCTCTATGGGCATATAGGACAGCATACAAGACGCCTCTACGCACCCCCCCCCCCTATAATCTAGTGTATGGCAAGGCATGTCATTTACCGGTCGAAATGGAGCATAAAGCATTATGGGCTCTCAAGGAGCTCAACATGAACCTCGACATGGCTGGAGCAAAAAGATTCATGGACTTGCAAGCATTAGAAGAATTGAGGCTGAAGGCGTACGAAAATGCTGAAATCTACAAGGAGCGCACCAAAAGGTGGCATGATCGGAAATTGGTGCCCAAAACTTACCACATCGGCGATAAGGTACTTCTCTTCAACTCTAGACTCCGATTATTCCCAGGAAAGCTAAGGACACGATGGAGTGGGCCATTTGTGGTTCATCACATTTATCCCCACGGAGCAGTAGAGTTGACTGATAACCGAGGCGTCATTTTTAAAGTTAATGGACACCGGTTGAAGAAATTCCATGAGCAGCCTGATCCGGATGAAGAGATAAGAGTCACCATGGCTCTCACACCATGAGACTAGAAAGAGAGCTCGTCGGGCTAACGACGTTAAACATAGCGCTTACGGGAGGCAACCCGCTTTTTAGAATAGGTTTAGTTTATTTTATTTTCTTTTTCTTTTTAGATTATTTCTTAGCTCTCTTTTATTTTTATTTTTAGTTTTAATTAGGATAGAAATAAGATCATTTGAGCTAACAAAGATTTCAGGATAAAGGGGTCGAAAAATCACTCAGAAAGGCCACGACGGCTCGTTAACGACCCACCCATGGTCGTTAACGACCCGGTTCGGACAACCCGATTCGACACAATACGGGGCAGGTAAGTAATTCTTACCTAGTTAACTTCTTTAACCCTAGCCGCCACCCCTTCTACCCTTACGCTTCCTATATAAACCCTTCTACCCCTACCAAAATTCTATCACAATCCCTTCAAAATTCACTCTCAAACCCAAAACTCTCTCAATCCCTTTCCCTTCTCTCCCACCGAGCCCGAATTCCCACGCTAACTACCACCGGAGACGCCATCGTTACCGGAGTTCGGAGGCCACACACCGTCGACGCCGAGCTCGTTAACTACCCCGATTCCGACCCTTGTTCTTTAAATTCTCGGTTCTCCGGTATGATTTCTAAACCCTTGCTTGAAATTGCATGATTGATTATCCATAGGGTTAAATTTCATATCTTGAATCATGATTTTTAGGGAGATCGATGAGCATGCTTAAAATCCGTTCTAAAAATTCTTGATTGTGCTTAGTTGTTCATGTTTTAGGAAAGATTATTCATGTTAGATTAGCTATTGTAACCCTTTAGTTAGGAAAGCATTAATTTTTCTTGTCCTAGATCTAAAAAAGTTCGAACTTTGCATGTCAAAATTCCGAGTAATTCTTAGCATGTTCGGGATGGGTGATTGAGTAAGTATGGGGTGTTTTTACCCTAAGGGAGATTTGTGGAGAATAATAGAAGATTGCATGCTTGATTTGTACTGATTAGAGGTAGAATTAATTTCGGAACATACTGGTTTTGCTCTCGGCGGCTCGTTAACGACCCACCCAGGGTCGTTAACGACCCTGCACTTCATCAATGATCGATCCGAGCCCAGACTCGTGAACAACCCAATTGGGTAGTTTATGAATAAATCCGAGGTTGATTTTGAGACCAAGTATGGGGTCTCGTACTTATTATTTTTGAATGGATCTTATCTTGGAAATTTTTGATTATTTTGTAGGATCCATGGCTAGTTCAAGCAGACCCGCTACCCGAGCCCAGAAGAAGAGGAGGAACCACAGGTCTCCATCTCCACCCCGGGTGGACGATGTGATTTTGAGCAGTCAAAGCCAAGTACGGCGCTACCGGGATTTTTTGGAGAAAGACCATTACACCCGATGGTTCTCGAAGTCTAGCGCCGTCTCTACGGGCATCTACACGGATGTCAAGGACGCCTTCATCATCCTTGGGGCCGCACACTTATTGAAGCAAGAGAGCTTGCCGCATTACTCGGCCCTCACATCTGAGTTCTTGGCCACCTTAGAGACCAATTTCTCGTCGAAAATATCGGCGGGACGCATTCGGTTCCGGCTCGGTAACAAGGACCGTGATTTCACAATGGCAGAGTTCAATGCAATTTTGGAGCTACCAAACCCGACAAGGGAGTATAGCTTGAAGGACTACCGAGTGACCCGCACATAGAGCTACATCACCGGAGAGGTCCAATCCTCTACCGCGGCGCTATCCGGGGCAAACATCATCAACCCCATCTTCCGGATTATCTTAAGAGTCCTCGCCGCAACATTTTGGCCAACGAAAGAGTTGAACCGGCCTACAAGAACGGAAGTCGCTTGCTTCCGCACCATCCTCTTCGAGGAGCCCGATCCCTTGAATTTGGGGTACGAATGGCTCTACTATGTCGAGAAGTCCACCAAGTCCAAGGAGGTGTGGTGTGGCAATTTGGTTAGCCTCTTGGCTAAGAATCTTGGAGTTGATCTCACCCGCTACACACCGACCCACGCCCAACTCCTCAACAAGAATTATTGGTATAGTTCCGGGATTTTCGCGCAAGCCGAGGGAGGCTACAAGGTGAAGGTTCAAGATCGACTAGTCATACCTTCCCTCGACATGTAGGAGCTACTCTATGTATCGAATTGGCACGAGGTGTGGACGGGCCATCCTTACCCATTGGAGCCAAAACCGGAGGATGAGCTCTCGCTTAGACCATGTCACACACGGTTTGAGTGGGACGACGTGGATGAATATGAAGAAAAAGATGAGCAAGAGGATACCGAGGTAGTTGGCAACGACACCGAGGAAGATGAGCCGAGGGCGGCATTGAGGAGCTCAACTTTGAAGAAGAAGACATGGAGACGGAGGGATTAGGAGGCCACATCTTCGTCGACGAGCCAACCAAGGTCGTTAACGACCATTTCCAGCCACCACCCAACACTGTTAACGAGGCAACCAGCTTCGTTAACGAGGTGCCGCAAGCCACTGTCGACCCTCCACCAGCTCCTGTCGACCCTCATGCATATGGCTTAATGCCTTACAACCCGGTGATGTATCAAGACCATTTCCAGCCTCACTACCCACCGCCTCCTCAGCCCGAGTACGCAGGATCGAGTATACCACCACCATGGGCCGAGGATCTTTCTGCACGGATGCAGCAGCTTCACCTCCAGACCGATCACATTCATCGGAGGATGGATAGATGGGAAACCGTTTATTCCGCTCGCATGTCGAGGGAAGATGAGAGGCAGCGTCAGAGAGAGGCGGAGGATGCTGAGCGTTGGAGGAGATGTACGACTTCATGGGGAACTTTGAGCACTATTTTCCTCCACCGAACCGTTGATCAAGCTCAAGATGAAGTTTCCTTTCCTTGTTTCCACTTTTGTAAGTTTTATGTTTTTCTTTTTCTTTTTTAATTTTTTGTTTTCTTTTCTATTTCTTTTCCCTCTTCTTCTTATTTTCCTTATAGTGGGGACACTGTAATTTTAAGTATGGGGTGGGGAGAAAGTAGAAAAATTATGTCCTAGGTGTTTTCTATGTAGTTGTTATTTCTTTTAAAAATCGGAAAAAAAAATAAAAATTTAAAAATCCAAAAAGAGTTTAGAATTGATAGATATCCCTTCTTAAAGTTCTATGATAGCAATCACTAGCTTAATCATATAATTCCTTGCAAATATGTCTTTGAAAGTATAGCCGGATTCTTAAAATTGAAATTATTGTTTTTAGAAGAGAATAACATTAGATGAAATTGAGCACATATACTTTATAGCATAAATGATGCAATCCAACAAAATCTACCTTGTGAGAAATTTATTTGGCCTTATAGGGAGAACATTTATAAATCCCTCTTCTTTTTTGTGTGATTTACTCTCTTTGTGCATATTATCTCTTGAAATTGCGATGGTTATCTATTTCTTGAGACACTTATAAGATTTTTAGTTCATTACTTGTGAAAATCATATGATGGAGAACTTATTTTTATGAGCCCTATTATTCCCTATCTACCTTTACATTATTCCTCCTTTTGATAACCAATTCTAGCCTGAAACCTTTTCTTATTATTAGCTCCACAAAAATTATTCCCTAGCCGAGATAAGCTTGACCCTATCCGGGAAATAGGACTTAGATTGGAGAGGTAAAGTTTTGTGTTTTGTTGAAAAGAAAAGAGTTTATATTTGCTTGAATTGAAGGGTATTTGGGAAGGGTAGATTGGAAGTCTCTTGTTATTACATGTAAGAAAGGTCTCTTGATAAAAAGATGCACAAAATAAAGTTCTAAAAAGAAGAAATGTATACGGTGGATCGTTAACGACCCGGATGTGGGTTCGTTAACGAGGCAGCGAGAAAAAAAAAGAATAAAAAAAAGGGAAAGAAAGAGAGGAAAAGTTGAAGTGCATTTGAGTTTAAAGATAATATCAAGAGATTCTTTTATTTTTGTTATGAGACTTTTTAGGATGATAAAGGGTGAGTGAAAATGAGTGTGCATAAAGAAGAGTGAGTTTGATTATCTTATATGAAATGTTTTGGTGAGATGTGAGTTTTTAGGAGTCTTTGATTCCCGGATATTATTAGCACCACATAACCAAAATATTTTCCACGCCTTATTGTTATTACCAAGCCCCATTACAACCCGGCCGAATGGAAGCTTCTATGAAGTTTTTCATTGAGCCTAAGTTCTCTTGATGATTCTTTGCTTGTTTTGACAAATCTTGGGTGGAGAATATTGGTGATATAAGTTCCAATTTCTATGAGTTTTTGTATATAAGATGAGTTGAGAGATTGAAATTATAAGCCCAAACACTTGAGAGTTGAGTGAAACACATTATATCCCTTGAGAGGTTGGATTGTATTATTTTATGTCTATTTGAGTGCATATATGTGTAAGGATGTTAATAGTCTTTTGCTATAATTTTCTTATGTGTAGATGTTGCTTTTTAGAAGATGGCTATGTCTTAATGAGCATGATTTGTTTTGGTTTTGGTTAGTATCTTGTTTATTGCTTGAGGACAAGCAAGTCTAAGTATGGGGTATTTTGATGTTCGCATTTTTAGTATAGTTTTTGCGATATTTTCTTTGTTTATTAGGTTTAGTTTTGTTTAAATTTAGGTTTTAGTTTTAAGTATTTTTAGTTAGTTTTGCATAAATCTATGAAAAGAGTGGAATCTACGCTATTTTGTGTATTTTGCAGGTTTTAGCGAGAAAAGGAGCAAAATGGAGCTAAATTTGGAGCATCACAGTGAAGGACGGGAGAGTGCAAGATTTAAGAAGTCAAAGCTTAAGAGTACAAGAGGAGGTGTTGAAGAAAAAAAATCCCAGGATCGTTAACGAGGCTGTGAAGGGTCGTTAACGAGGCCACGAAGAGAAAGATTTCGAGTATTATTTTTATTATTCACCGATCCTGAGCGGGAATTTATTTCCGTATCGGTTGAGTATCTTTTTTAGAATCTTTATGGGTTATTAGAATATGTATTTTAGGGTTTAATATCTTTCTAGATTTTATTTCTATCTTTTAGAGATTGTTTCTATCTTCTTAGGAAAGTTTTTATCTTTTAGCCTTTTTAGTTTTTAGGATTTTTTTTAGTATAAATACCCTTCTATCTAGCATAGAAAGGGGGGAGTCGAATTAGAGAGAAAGAGGCTGTTTTTGGAGAAGATTTGTGAT